>JAULBY010055671.1:0-11161 GCA_032358315.1 Ophiocytium majus
GACGGCAGCCCGGCGTAGGCGTTCGCGACGGTTTCCGTCGCAAGCCGTCGTAACCCGTCGCCGTCGTCTAGGGTGTGCACTATTGCTCGCCAGTCGGTGATGTCATGAAATAGGTTGGATGCACCCAGCGAGACCTGGGCCCCTTGTCTGATTTCAAAGCCGACTCGAAGTTGGTAAGGCATAGCCTTCTTCTTTGAAACTTGAACTTCCGTTCAAGTTGGAGGGGCCGAATACGCGCAAGAGTAAATGGTACATGCAAACATGCGCGAAACATACTGTAGCATCTACGATGTCCTATCTGGTCTTGAGCAGGTCTTGGGATAGTGCGGGGTCTCAGTCTCATGCTACTGCTGCGACTTGAAGTACACCGCACTGGCATGGCGAGTGTACACCGCACCTGCGGGCGTTCTACAATGCACTTGGCGGCACACACACAGCCAACAAACACACCCTGCTGTGCACCAATCATCGCCAAGCTGCGAACCAACTATCACCCCGCTGTGACCCAACTACCACCCTGCTGCGCGCAGCTGCAAACGGTGAAGGACGCGGTGCAGAGCATGAAGGACGGCAACAGCCTCGTCACCTTTGCCGAGGGCACGCGCTCCGCGGACGGGCATCTGGGGCCCTTTAAGAAGGTGTGACATGATTGAAGTTGAATCGAAGTTTGTACTTCAGAAGTATATTAGTCATAGAGACAAGAGGGCATGTGCGCACCAGTATGAACCCACTGGGTAACTAGTCGGGCGGGTAGGGCGCGCTCAGCAGCGAGATGTGCTTGTACGCATCGACGGCGGGCGCAGCACCAGGTGCTGCCGCCGGGATCGAAGTTGAAGCGGGGATGTTGTGTTTGAAGTTAGAGTTGAAGTGGCAATCTTGAGTGGTAGAAGAGGTGTGGGTGTGTGCAAAGTGAGCGCCTCGGGCCTTTTAGAAGTGTGGGACTGCGACCGTGTGCACGCGTGTACTCCACTTGACTGAAGTTGAATGTGCAGTTGAAGCGGCGATGTTGTTGATGATGTCGACCGATCCCTGGTGTGGAGTACGCGAGTCATGCCAGTCAAAGAGGGGTAACGTGCTGCACGCGCTGGCCGTCATCAGCAACTGCGACACGGCACACCCAACCTGTCGTTCTATGTTTTCCATGAAAGTGAAATCTATTTTTATTGAAGCTACAACTGATTGACGAGCTGAATAGTGCTGGTGCTTCGAGCACGCTGGCATGCATGGCATGGGGTGTTGCACGCCCACAAGTGCAAATAAATACAATCACTGTAGGACACACCAAAGTGCAGTATATGCTGCCACCATGTAACGTTTATTTTACTTGTCACGCACCGCTCCGGTCCGCAACTCCGGTGCAACGACTGCTGCTGCGGGCGCAGGGCCCCTTCACCATGGCCAAGCGCGCCGGCGTGAAGATTGTCCCCGTGAGCCTGGTGAACACGCACGTCATGATGCCGCGTGACTGCCTCATGCCCGTCGGCATACCGCGCGACGTCGTCATCAAGGTGCACCCCGCCATCTCCACCGAGGCAAGTTCAACTGTGGAAATTGAAGTTTTATGTACTTTTGACGTATCATCGTACAGACATCCTGCCCTGCTGTGGCCACCGAGACAAGTATCAGCACCGCCTCAAGGTCACACAAAGGCGTTGTTCACTGGCCACCAGAGCTGGCGCCGACGGTGCGCACCGTCGCACCATGCACCAATAGTAGACGTACCGGTAGTCTTTTGCAATGTGGTGCGCGTGCAATAATGCAGGTCATGCGTGCCAGCAACTGCGGCCGCTGCTGCACGACAGTGCCACCTCCAACTGCACTTTGAAGTACGTGTGTACTGTAACTGACGATGCTGTACGCAACAATGTGTTCTCTTGCTGCTGCAATAGTGCCAACTTTGATGTGTTCTCCAACTGCCGCTGCTGCTGCACAACAGTGCCATCTCTAACCACATTTTGTGTTCGTAACTGTCGCTGCTGGCCCGCAGGACAAGACGGAGGACGAGCTGCTCAAGCTCACGCGCGACGCCGTCATGTCCGGCCTGCCCGGCTGGCAGCAGCCCAAGGCGGGCGAGCCCGCCCAGTCGGCATGAGCCCCCTCTCACCAGTTAACACTGCTCACCACAAGCAGCACCAGCAGCCGTGCTGAGCAGCGGCGGTGCTCAGCAGCAGTAGCAGCGGTGCTCAGCAGCAGCAGCAGCAGCAGTTTGCTCAGCAGCAGAAGCGGTGCTCAGCAGGGCCGGAGCAGGAAAGTTTGGCGCGGCGCAGCGGCGGCAGCGGCGGCCGGCAGCAGCCTGAGTAGCGCAGGCGGCAGCCGCAGCCGCGGACGTGTTTGTGTGCCCCTTCCCGTTGGTGCGCGTTCGAAGTACACACTGTCCAACCGTGCTGGCGTGTGCATACCTGTGTTGGGCGGGGTGAACTTTCTAACCATCACATAAAGGGGGGGGGGCGGGCGGCGTGTTGCGCACTGTGTTGCGGCCGCCTGGAGGCCCCTTGTCCTTTCCTCTCTCAAGTTCATTTGTGTCAATTGTTGATTACATGTGTCAAGGAAGTAACGGTATGACAATACAGCCCTTTTTATCAGGTCTATGGTCGGCGGCGGCAGGGCTGCGTGAGCAGCCCACCCTCCTTTAAAAATTTGCCTGGATGCCGTTTTGTGTGCACGTTGCACTTTGACGGTCACAGCTGTTTTCCGCCCGCATGTGCAGTGCACGCAGCTTCAACAAGTTGAGACTGCGCAGTGCGCCTGCAATGCGCTCAAGACCATGTACGTTGATGGGGCGGGCATTCCACGTTTTTTCCTCGCCCTCTCATCATTTTTTGAACAGCCTCACACGGTCGGCTCTGGCCCACGCACACAGCACAGCCTGCGAAAGCTACACCTCCACGTGGTACAACTCCAAGTGACTGCCACTGCTGCAGCCTTGCGGTGGGTCATGGCAAAGCTGGACATGAGCTTGGCTCTCTCTGGCGAGCCACCGGCTGCGGCGCCACAGTGTGGCGCTGTGCTCTCCAGCCTTGGTTGCAACTAGCGCATGCTGCAGCAAAAGTGCCCAATGGGCGCAGGGGCGTGCACCAGCAGCCAGCAACACGTGCAAAAAAGTGACAGCAAGGAACAAGTGTAACGCAATCACTGAAATTGCCACTTGTAAATTGTGTACATGTGTACAAGCACCTAGTTACAGCAGTGGCACCATGCGTCATGATGCGTCCCCCTGCTTTGCCTTCTTCTTTTTCTGCTTCTTTTCTTGCTCAAGGACGCGTTTGTTCCAGTCCTCCTGCTCCACAAATGGCACTCCAGATTCCTGAAGAAGGCCAAGGGCAGTGCAGGCATGTGCAGGTGCAGCAGCAGCCAAATGAGTGGTGGGCATATTAATGCTTATGAAACCGGCCCCTGCGGCAGCGCAACAGCTGTTTCCCAGGCATGGTTCGCTGATGCCGCTGCCCAAACAAGTTGCATTAGCGCCGGCCTGGACCTAGGTTTCGATGTGGCTAAGATCTGCGAAGAAAATTGTTCCCAGGTTTCAATGTGGCTACAATCTGGGAAGAGCAATTAGCATCAGGCAATCGTGGTACCGTCGTTCGGCCAATGGAATGTTCAAGGTTATTTCCTCCTGCCGACCCACAACTCCGTGTTCCTGTGGCAGCTGCTCCTGCGCGTGGCATTTAAGTTGATGGAAGAAATTGTAACCCTGAAGCACGATGTGACAGAGCCCGCCTGCCTACGTGCGTCAACCAGGGCACGTTGCATGCACGCCGCAATGGCGCCCTAGTGTGTTTTGCTACGCAGCACGCGGACCGCAGGTGCATCTGTTGTGCAATGCCTCTGTTGCCAAAGTTGCTTCGATACACGGTAACCTGCACTCTATGGCGATCATGCTCCTATTGAAAAGTGCACTAGTGCCAAAAAGAATGTTGTTTCGATTGCTGTGACTTGCAGCGTTCAAATTCCTGTACCGCAGTCACAGTGCTGACTTGCAGGCTGTGCAGCACTGCTCTTAACCACAGTGATAATGTTACCACTGGTCCACTGCTTGTAGTGTTGATGACGCTGTGCTCCTACTGCTGCCACTGCTGCTGCTGTTGCTGCTGCTGTTGCTGCCACTGTGCCTGCTGCCACTGCTGCTGCGTGGTGGTTCTAGCGTGCTTCCAGTCACGTCTCACCTTTTCCTGCCGTTTCCGTGCGATATACAGAACGAGGCCCATGGCCACCGCCCAGCTTGCTGCCCTCGACCCTCCACTCAAGCCGCTCCTAAACCGTGAAAAGTCCACCATGCTCTGGAGTCCGAAAAGTGCTCACCCAGTGAGTCAACTCACCAGCACCCACTGCAGACAAGTGCTCGTTAGACGTCACGGGATCCACAGCTGGTCGCGTGTGATGCACTGCGGGTTCGGGGCCGCAGGAGTGCGTCCGCCTAGGCGCTGCGCTGCTCCGTGGTCGTGGCGACGACGCGTGGGCTGCCAGCTTGGAGTGTGCCGTCAACTTCAAGCGATAATGCGTCCCTTCCCGGGTCGAACGTAAATCCTAACTTCAACTCTGGCGGATCCAGGTCGGATCCAGGTGTGTGTGTGTGTGTGTGTCAGCAGAATCCTGCTGTGTATGAGACACAGCGGGCAGGCATGGGCTTGGCGCGGCGGCAGCGAGTGCTCACGCCTGCTGCAGTAGCGGATATGAGCTCCCTGACAGCTTTTGCTGCGTGCCTGGTCCTGCTGGGGTCGCAGCAGGCATGGGGGTTCGCACCCTCGGCACGCCCGCTCGCCCAGGGCAGGAGTAACATCAGGCATGGCGGACGCTGCAGAGCGGCAATGACTGGCGGTGGTGCCTCTGCAACGGGGATGAAGGGCCCTGGTCTCGTCTTTCCTAGGGATAAGGTGGAGGGGTGGTTCGACACCGACAGCGTGGGCATGCCGGTGGTGCACAGGTGCTTGGAACACTGCTGCTGGTCTGATTCTTTTGTGCACCCTGCTGTGGGAGTGGCTGCGCCCATGCTGCCTGGTGGTGGGTTGCTTGCGCACTATGCGCCTTCCTTGTGCAAAACCTGCTGCTGTCAGACGTCAGCCAATCCAGCAAGCAGCACATGAATTCTCTGCTGCCGTGAACGCGGCACACGTTTGCACTTGACAGCCATGCCACGGCAGACAGATCGCGTGTGTAGGGTTAAGTGTCACAGCAGTGCATGGCGTGCATTGCCGTCATGCAGGTACTTGCACGATGAGGGTGAGCGCTGGAAGATGTGGTACCATGGCCGCAACGAGGGCTTTGACGAGAAGGGGGAGGGTATCATCGACATCGGCACAGGTGAGAGGCTGCTGCTGCTGCTGCACGTCTGATAGCTCCTTGCTGGCAGTATGCTGTCACCAGCATGGCACCCACAGCGGCATTAACACCAATGCATAGTGTTGTTATGACTTGCTGATGGGAGTCTATAGTTAATCGTCTAGTGCAGTGGCAAGCATGTCAACGCACTGTAATTTTGGTGGCCCCGACGTTGCATGACAGTGTGCCATAGACAGGTGCGCCATCCTTGTTGTGCTCCCTGCCGGTTCATCCGCTTCACATGCATCATTCTTCAAGCGCATGCCGCACTGCCGCTTGAGTCACAAGCACGTACACCCGTGGTGATCCCTTGCATACCCGTGCCGCCACGACACAATGTCTGCATTCGCAAGCTTGCACCTCATGCGCGCTGGTTCTGCTGCCCGCACACCAGCGTTTGCCATTATATAGACACTCATCACAAGCGCCCGCTACAACCGCGTGCGCACTGCAAACTTGCTGACTATGTGCTGCTGCCCGCGCACATGCCGCTCCGCCCGCGCCCCCAATGCTGCAGGGCGGATAGGCACTGCCACGAGCTCGGATGGCGTCAACTGGCAGCGGGAGCCCGGCCAAATGACGCGCAGCAGTGTGCTCAGCGTAAATGAGGACCAGTGGTGGGGCTTTGACACAGCACATGTCGGCCTGGGTGATGTCACACTTGGTGAGCAGTGAAGGAAGTGCAGCAGGTGCAGACGCTCAAGTAGTCGGAGCTGCTCACTGTAAATAGAGCTGTAAAATCATAAGTACAATAGTCATCCATGGTTTTGCCTGCTGACTTGCATGGTTTGGACCTGCAGTCAGTGTGTGGCGGCGGCTGCACTGGCAGCAGCAGCGACGGAGTAGCAAGGGCAGAAGGCACAGCAGCTGCAGGGGCAGCAGCAGAAACAGCACGGGCAGCAGCACAGGGGCGCTGTGCACCAGCAGCACCACCAGCTGTTCATCATGCGACACACATTTGGCTGTTGCAGCGGCAATGTGATATCGATGTGGCACCAGATCCACGTTCAGACGCAAAGCATGCAAGGCAGCCCGTGCAGCATGCATTGGGAAAGGCAGCAATGACCACTTTATTCGTTTTGAAGCAGGAACGGTGCCAGTACCAATGCGCACTTGCTCGTGTAGGTGTCGCTGTAGGTACGTACCCTACACCATTAGGTGTCTGAGCTGCACTCATGCACGAACTCATGTACAGTCAAGGTATGTGACTGGTGTGCTGCTGCATTGAGGTACCACATACTATAAGTGTCCGCGCTACCGTTTCGCCGAATCTGTCAATCACAAAATCTAGACCCCCGCTCCACCGCTGTGTACACCACTTTCTCGCGCAGAGCAGACTGAAACCACCGCCACAGTTACACCATGACCAACACACTTGCCGCCTGTTGTGCTGAGCAGGCTCGAGCGACCGCATCATGACGGAGGGCGGCATCTACTTCATGTACTACTTTGGCGGCGACTTCACGGAGGCGGAGCTGCAGGCTCACGGCCTCGATGCCACGCCGCCCGCCGGCGGCACCCTGGGAACGCGCATGCGCATCGGCGTGGCAGTCAGCCAGGACGGGCTCAACTGGAGCAGGCTGGAGGTGCGCGCACACAGGCGTACTTCATGAAGTTGAAGTTTATCATGTTGAAGTTGAAGTATAGGCTATGTGCATACTGAAGTTGAAGTGCATTGTCGTATGATGCATGACCGGGAGACAAGCAGCGTGTGCATGCGGCAAAATGATTGTGCTTGCGGAGGCGCATACAGTGCATTCACACGCAACAGTTGGCCGTCACTGCCGCCACCACTGTGTACGTGCGCACCGCGGCAGGGGGTGTACACTGATGGCAGCGAGTGTTGGGCTAATTGGGTATACGAACATACAGTACATAATGTATACATACTTTCCTACTTCGAAATATGGTATCACCACTCAATGTATGTGTGAACTACCTCACTATGACCTAAGGTAACTTTGTGTATGCTCACGGCCGCCTTGAGCTGCCAACTTTCACGCCGTGCGTGCTACGGCGCGCCTGCAATGCCCCCACCACCGCTGCGCCTACAATTTCAATTCTCTGCCGTTATTGTGAGCAAATCCCTGCTCCTATTTTTTTTTTTTGGTGGTGGGCAGGGGGAGCACGCGGACAACAGCGTGCTCGAGTGCGGGGAGCCTGGGGAGTGGGACGAGCTCTTTGTGGGCTGGCCCAGCGTGGTCAACTACCAGCAGAAGGAGTTCCGCATGTACTGTGAGTGTCCATGTACATTTATACTTCCTCCGGCCCACCCAATAATAGGATGGTGTACATATTAGTTTACAGCGGCTTACGATGAGCTCGGTTGCCTATGGTACCCTAATATAATTGGAAAGCCCTTTAACAGGGCTTTCTGCTGATGTTCTCAGACCTAGCTAACACCTGGAAGTCATAAAACTATCATGTTTTCCCTGGGGTGGACCAATGGTTGGGCTCGCGAAAATGAGCGACTTTTCTGTTAATTTTGAATTGTGGCGAAGTGAGCAAAATCGCCACAGTTGGACACCGCCAATGCTTTTTTGAAGGTTTGCGAGCAGGTGTTGCTGCACCAGGGTGCCAACAACTACAAACTTCCTCACTCTGGCCTGCGTACACAGCAGCAGCAGGATGCAGTGGGCTTGGTGCCACGCTACCTTGCTGTGGACCCGGATGCTGGAAGTATATGTGAAGTATACTAGTAAAAAATTGTACTTTAGTTGTAACGTAATACACGTAGTACTTCGAAGTTTGTGCAAATCAGAGGTAATAAAGTAACTTCAGAAGTATTTTCTTTGAGGTACTTCATGTATGCTCAGCGTGGTAAACTACCAGCGGAAGGAGTTCCGCATGTACTGTGATTGTCTACGTAGTTGAAGTATAGTTTGATATGTGGAGTATATGTATACCACAGCAGTCTATGCATATATTTCGAGGTTTCAGAAGTCTATACCAGTATACAGTATTTCAGAATGACACATCATGTGTAACTTGTTGTAAATGGAGTTTCGCATTTACCGTGAGTGTCATAGATGTGCACATGTGAAGTATGCCAGTGCATTGTATGTCAGAAGTACATGCATTTACACTTTGTTGCGAGTGAATGTGAAGTTCTTATGTATTGTATTTTGGAAGTTTACATGCTGAGTGTGGTAAACTACCAGCAGAAGTAGTTCCGCTTGTACTGTGAGTGCCCAGCTTCTTGCCGCGTAGTACAGTAGTAGATGTGTATGCATACATGAACTACAGCGTACTTGTGAGAGCACACAAGTTCACTGTACTTCAGATGTATATATGCGTCCACTTTATTGTACATGTATGTGCAATTCAATTCTTTTCTGTGTATATGCCCGACGCCGTCAACTACCAACAGAAGAATGTTAAACTGCCAGCAGGAGGAGTTTCGCATGTACTGTGAGTGTCATAGATGTGTATACGTGAAGTATACCAGTGCCCTGTACCTCAGAAGTACATGCATGTATATGTATACTTTGTTGTAAGTGTATGTGTAGTTCACATGTACTTTTACCAAAATCCGCTTAGGGCGCGGAAAGCCCTCTGCACACGGTGCGCGTGACCGGAAAAAGGGATCAGGCAGGTGTGGCGAAAGAGCTGGCAATGCTCAGGACTGCGTACACTAAGGGAGGGGTGGCATGTTGCCAGAGCACTACTCTAATGAATTACAGCCCCACGCGTACTACAGTCTGGGAGTGCACATGCCCCCATGTCAAGTGCCAGCATAAAGGAGTGTCCTGTGAGTGCCCATTTTCTTGCCGCACTATCCATGTGTGACGTATGCCAATGTACTGTACTTGGGAAGTGTACTCTGTTGTAAATGAATGTGCAGTTTGCACCTCTCTCTCTCCCCTGCTAGCCAAGTATAGCGCGTGTATAGACTGACTGTCTCACTCCTATCTGTTCCCTGCTACATTGAACTATTATCATGAATAGCGCGTTCACAACTGTTGTAGGTTTCGTTTCTGGTCGTCGTGTGTCTGCTAGTGCACAGTGAGGCTTTCCAATGGCCACATGATTGTGATACACATCACTTATAGTGTGTGCCATACGAAATTGCATTTGGAGTGAGCTGTGCAGCTGCTGTGGTGGTTCCAGCATCACTAGTCGTGCCAGCATGAGCTGCCCGTCCTGGGCCACTTATGGTACCTGAACACTGAAGTCGTAATAGCTGCTCATGGCAGCGGCTGCTACTTCAACGGCGTACAACGCGCACAGCATAAAGCACAAGCAGTTACACAACCAGTCACACACGCACTCCTGAAGTGCTCATGCCAACTGGTGCTGCAGCACTCACGCTGAGGTGCTGGCATTACCTGCACAGTGAAAACTCACATGGTGTAGTAGCACAGGCACCAAGAGAGCCCTGCACATGCAGGAAGACAGTACACACAGACAACGCTGATTTGCATTCAAGCATCACCGGCACCTCTGCGGACACAGGTCGCAGAAAAAGGCAGTTACATCTCGAATAAGCTGTCAGTCACAACTTGCAGCACTTGGCAGTTACCATCTTGCCCAAGCTGGCGCTTACAAGTTTCCATGGCGCTCCAGCCCCATCGCACCAAGCCCACGCAAGGCATCGCTCGCTCGCAAACACCGGCAACATCGGCAGGCCGCTTCACAGCCCTGCTAGCCCTACGCGGTGTGTGCCAGTGCTGTGCATTCCCCGACGCCCCGCCCCTAACATCCATGGCGGCCATCCAACTGCAAACATGGCAATGGGTGCTGCTGACCTCACCACACGACCCCCCCCCCCCCTTCCATGACGCACAAATGCAACTGTTTTTATGCCCCTCCCCCCCCCCCTCCATGACGCACACGTGCAACTGCGAATGCGGCCATGGGAGGAGCAGACCACAGCATGGACCCGCGGACGCGCAAGTACGGTGTGGGCTATGCCACCAGCCAGGACGGGCTCAAGTGGGTCAAGAGGAACCCGGGGGGCAAGCCGGTGTTCAGCGGGGGCCCGGCTGGCGCGTGGGATGCCAGGGGGGCGGGGCGGCGGTGCGTGCTGACCATCAAGGGCGTGCTGCACATGTTTTACGAGGGTGTGGTGAGTGCGGGACACATGAGTTTTTGTGTGTGTGTACCCGCAGCCCACTGCGTTGATTAGTGATGGGTCACAGCGTATAATTTTTTCATTGTACGGCGTATAACGTATTTGTATAACGTATTTTTATGAGTACAGCGTAGAAATTTTGTGCACTTCTGACCCTACTAAGTAGATGTTGCTCAAACTTTGTAATATGGTAGTTAATTAGCAGCACTACATAAAGCATCAATGCATTTTTCGTAAATCTTAGATCTGCAATACTTTTACTATGGTCAAACATTTGAGGGGTACCCCCAGCCACCACCCCCGCCCGCCGCCCCTTCCCCCCAAGGCTCCAGTCGGCCCGCAAAACATCCACAACATCCCATATTGCTGCGCGGTGTGTACATACCACTCAACAGCTTACTCAACTTGGGTCACGTAAGAAAAGCCTCAGCATAGAGGTTGCCAAGCCGACTCCAGAGCAGAGACTAGGCAGGTGCTGTTATGGCAGGGGCAAATGCCAGGCTCAGCCTGTGGGGAAGTCATCCGATGAGTAAGCCCACCAACTAACCCACGCATGACAAGTGTTGGTCAGGTACCACGCCGATACCCTTATGACACAGTGTGTGCTGAGAATGTTGCAGAGGGCGTTGCTCTTGCTTGCTTGCGTCTGCATCTGCACAGCATGCTGCTCTAAGTGTTTCAACCAGTTTTATCCCGAAGTGCCACTGACTGGCACCACCAGCAGCAGCAATACCTCAGATGCACGTGCCCGCCAGTAACAAGGTTGCCGGT
>JAULBY010055682.1:0-11157 GCA_032358315.1 Ophiocytium majus
GAGAGGCGAGCGGGGCGTCCCAGTGGGCAGGCCGGCCCGCCATAGGATATACCGCCGTCTGGAGTCCCTACCTCATGTGCAGTGTGCACGTGTCCATATACCATGTATGCAGTAAAAACTTCAGAAGTATATTTCAGCAGCAGTTGTGTTTGCTTGCCCCTGTGGGCGTGCAAGTGCCCCTGGAGGTCGTGCAAGCCAGCATAAAGCAACAGTATACAAATGTACTCTGCCCCTATTCACTAGTGTTAAACTTCAAGTATTTTTCTTGACCCTCACCCTGGCGCCAGAGTTGAGGCGGCCCTCCATGGCCTCAAGGCTGATGCCGGCCGCGATGCTGCGCAAGTTCACACAAGCCGCAGGCAAGGGGGTTGGAGCGTCACACACGTTGGAGCGTCACACATGGCGGCGTTGGAGCATCGCGCACGGCGGCTTTGGAGTGTCACATATGGTGGGGTTGGAGCGTCACACAGGGTGGCACTGGAGCGTCACATCACACATGGCGGCGTCGGAGCGTCACACGTGGTGGCGTTGGAGCGTCACACGTGGTGGCGTTGGAGCGTCACACATGGCGGAGTTGGAGCGTCACACATGGGTGGCGTTGCATTGTTGCACATGGCGGCGTTGGCTGCTGAACACATTTTTTGTGGCAGCGCCGCGGCACCCGCAGGTTGCGCCCACATAGGTGCGTATGCCAGCGCCATGCTGTGCATGGGCTAGTATTGATGGAAGATGCATTTTCTAACACTTGAACTAGCTACAGTATTTGTGTATTACCATTGGTGGATCGGCCAAAAAAGGGGGAGGCGGACACACCATGCCGACACCATCTTGGAGACTCACAATGGCAGCAGCGGGCGCCGTAGCAATGCACACTTCTTGCCGTTCGATACCTGGCAGTGTGCAACGTCGTTATGTGACGACTGTATTGTCTAAGTGCAGCTGCAGGCGGATGCCTATAACACATACCTATACATATACTAGAGGTACCTAAGAGACGAATGTACCCACACACACATACTGCGTAACTCATGTGTATATACCCCAAGCATATGATACACTACTTCTCCTTTAAGGTATTTGTAGTATTATTTTTTGGCACTTGTGAGCGTGCAAGAACCCATGTCATGCATGCCAGCACACTTGTGGCCATGGCACATGCCCGGCAGTGTATGCAACCAAACACACAAAGTGCTCTGAACAACCAAGAACAAGAACCGCTGCTAGCGGGCAGACCTGAGGCGCCGGCAGGCTAGGGCGCGACCTGCCAGGGCAGGCTTCTGTTTGTGTAGTATAGTATTGTAGGAGTACTTTGTGAAGTATAAGCGTACTTGTGTGCTGCAAACACTTTGAAGGAGCGAAAGTGCATGTACTTCATACATGAACATGAAGTACTACTGCCGTACATGGCATGTGTGCCTACACAGTGTACAATTTTTTGTACACGTATTTATGTGGACTATATCTATATACTTCAAGTATGATGATATGCAAGGACTGTATCGTTTAGTAGCAGCACCGGCCCCGCAAGGGTCCATGAAAAAGGAACACAAAGCACTCCCGAAGTGTGCGTCTCCCACCACTGCCGATTATATAAATACTTGTAGCTAACCAAATCAAAGTGGTGTGCTACTAGTAGTATATATAAATGATATACTACTGCTTTTGGTGCGTGTGACTCGTACGTGCGTGCCAGCATGCGACTTGTCCGACACTAGCACCTGCAGCATACCTAGATGTACTAGAAGTACTGATATAAAGCAGCTACAATTATTATTTAGAAGCGTACAATATACTCCCTCAAAGTACTACATCAGAAGTGTATATGGTACTTCTTGACGCTTCATCGCAAGCAGTGGTGCGTGTGACACATGCACAAGCGTGTGCAAATAAGCCTCATGGCGGTGCGTGCGCGCAAGTGCCGTTGCAAGTTGCAACACATGTACAGTATAACTTTTTTACCATATATGGTAGCATTTTATATATTTTTTCAAAAGTACTTGAAGTATACCACTACAATGCCAAGGTTTTTGAATGCCAAGAAGTGTTAATGATAGGCTTGTGTGGACCGTATGGGTTGGTGAGTAGTCTAAAACTTACCCCCCAAATTGCTTTTGCGTTGTCAGTTACAGTAAACACTACGAGTCTGGTGAGACAACTTTATGAACAACTGCTTTGGCTCCCAAGGTACTGCACTTCCCACATTTCTTGGCCCAACAACAGAAATCGACCCGGGTAACTACTTCAAGTACTTGCAGTGAAGAAAAGAAAAGTGTTTATCAGTAGGATTTGGAGTGTAACGCGGCGGCAGCGCGCCTGAACCAAGTTAATCGCGGATTAGTGAACGGTAATGATGCACTGATACAGGTGGCGTACTCCAGAAGTATATACTTTTGAAGTACATGTATATATTATGTGCTCAACCAAGTACAGGTCAGGGGATGTACTGTATTAATTTACAAATGATGAAACAAAATTTGAGGGATGTGCGGGGCACAGCGTACCTGACAATCAGGTGCGTCTCCGGCAGCACGTCGTCTCTGATTTCGTCCAGCACGGACGCCACCACGTCAGGCTTCACCGCCAGGACCACCACCTTTGAGCGCGCCACCACCTCCTTGTTGCTCAGCGTTGTGTGGACGCCCAGCGCCGCTTGGCGGTCTAGGCTGGCCTGCTCAGCGCAAGCAAAGTAGCAGCGGTGCTCAGCGGCAGCGGAGCTCAGCGGCAGCGGTGCTCAGCAGCAGCGGTGCTGAGCTGCAGCGGTGCTCAGCAGCAGCGGACCTCAGCAGCAGCGGTGCTCAGCAGCAGCGGTGCTCAGCAGCAAGCAGCGGCAGACATGTTTAGCAGTGCAGCAGCAGTGGCACTCAGCACAGCAGCCAAGTAGAGCACAGCAGCAGCAGTGCTCGGCAGCAGCACACACCGTGGCAGCGGCGGCACTGCGGCGCGACAAGCCTGGCATAGCATACAAATTCCGTAAGCGGAGTCCAGGGTAGCTTGGGTTCCGTGAACTTGACAGATCGGGTGGGTACTTTTGAGAGGAATTCAAGGGGGATAAACAGGGCATAAACACTATCTAGCCTGGCACCTACCCACAAGTAAGGTAGCGGATGTATGTATATGGTATGTACCGGTATCGGTGTCGCATAATGTATGATCCCGAAGTCAGGCCAGCGTACATGACCTTCATGAAAACATTTCGGGTGGCAGGGTGCTGTATCAGACACGCAACAAGGTTACAAGTGCTCACAGCAATGCGCGTGAAAGTTTTATTCTGGTGGTGCCACCGCACCACAGGGTCGACCTACCAGTCACCGACATACAAGACTTGAGGTTGCACACACCTGATAGGCGTCGCTGGCTGTGATGCTGCCCGGCTGCGCCTTCCCCGCCTTGATGATGCCTTTAATCAGGGCAGAGGCCATCATGCCAGCCCCAATGAAACCCAAGGCCAGAGGCTCCTCCATCTGTCCGCTCCATCGCAACAGCAGCAGCAGTGGCGGCAATGACAGCAGCAGCAGTAGCCAGCAAGCACAGCTTCAACGGCGCAGAAAAGCTGCCAGTGTCATGCACCCTACCCAAGATCAAAGCGCGCAGTGCGGTGCCTGGTGCAGCGTCCGCGTGCCCCCAGGCACTGGCACGTCAATGCAGAGACAGATTGGCGCTCTTGCTGCTGCGGCTTGCGCCGAACACCTTTTTGGTGGTGTGCCACAAGCGGTTCCTCAAACTTGTGTGCGGCTGCGCGAACCAGCTGATGCCCGGTACCTTTGGTGTGGCAGGGGTGGTGGAGCTGAAAGAGAAGGCTGCTGCGCTGCTGCAGGGCAGGGCTCTCACGGATCCGGACAGGGCCCCACACACCGCAGCAGCTGCCTTCAGGCGCTGCAGACGGAGCATGCGTCGTCGTGTGAAGCTGTCAATGCATGGCGAATTCAACTTGCGTGATCCGGATCTGACCCGTTTTCAAGCTCAGCAGCGTGCGCACGTGTGCACAGCGTTTCACCGATGCAGCACTGACTGCAGTGCTGCGGGCTGGTGCTGGTGGCGCAGCGGCAGCCAGCCACCGCCGCTCCTGCTGCTCTTCCCTCTCTTGTCCTTTCCCAAGCCAACTCAACTGCTGTCAGCCCGGTCCGCTGCGCTGATGGCTGCGAGCTGACGAGCGCACCCCCTATTTCGGGACTCAAACAGCATCCGGATTGAGGAAGCAGGCAGCCGCAGAGCGCGGCAGCGCCAGGGCAGCAGCGCCATGTCTTCCTTCTTCGACGTCTCGGACGTGGGCTGGGACTTCGGCGTGCTGATGGGCATACTCGTGGGCTGTGCCCTGGCGGTGTGCTGCTTCGCGTGCCTGCTGCGCTCTCGCAGCAAGGCCAAAGCAGCCAAGAGGAAGGCGGGGGGGGCACCGGGGGGGGCGGTTGCGGGCGGCGATCCTTGGGCGGCCAGGGTGCAGGATGCTAGGTCCAAGAGGAAGGGCAGCGGCGCCAGCCGGAGCACTAAGGCGTCACCTGGCGGCGATGATAGGCTGGCCAGCCTGTTGGAGCACCAGGGTGCTGGGGCGGGCGATGTGGCGACTGAAATGAGGTGAGCGACGGGTGTGCGGTGCGTGTGTGTCGCCAGGTGCCGCGCTAGCTTACAGCTTGTGCTGGCTAAACTCTGGTTGCAACAGTGGCTTGAACGAATACCCGGGGTGCGGGCTTTTTTCGCTTTTGTTGTCGAATTCCGAATGTTGGTGAACAGAGCAAACCCTGCTGCGGCCGCGTGTATCGAACATGGTGGAACAGGCTTTGACAATAGACAAGCTCTTGAAGTACTGGTATCAGTGCTGGCAAAGCACCGCCGAGAAAGAGTTGTTTCAGTTGCCAGGGCCGTCAAACTCATGTTACATGTACCAGCTGCAGCCCCTGGCCTGTCCATGGAGCCTTGGTGTGGCACACAGTTTGTTGCGATGATTTTTGGTCACATTTGCTTGCGTACCTCCAAATCTGCCAGCCTTCATCACACTGAGTAGGCTCATTTGGGAAACAGATGCACAGCTAGCTCTTTAAGGACGCACCCTCTGGCCCGGTGCCAGCGACACCCTGTGCCAGACCACCACGCGACAGACCACCAGGCTTGCTCCCTTGACTGCCACTGTTTCTGCTGCCGCCTGGTGAAACTGCACGTAACGGTGTCGGAACTGCCATGACACACCACAATTACCGGCAGCCACAGTGTATCTGCACCCTTGTGTTCCTTACATCTATGGGTTGTACGCCTTTACAAGCATGTCGGCTCCAGTTGCAATGGGTCACCCTGGTGCTCATGTGTGAAACTGCCTGTAACTGCCACGTGTTATGGCAGTCACCATAACTGCCGCTGCGCTGGTACATGCAACTGCCACATAATGTGTGGCGTCAGTTGCATTTCGTTGCCCCCCATCCTAAGCTTGAAAGTGTGATGATATGCGTCGTGGCGGCCACAATTCCTGCACTTGCGTCATGTGTGGCTGTGACGCCATGTGCAACTGTCGCGTGCTGCGGCAGTTGCGATGAGTTCAACCAGGAGATGCTGGCGTCATTTCTGTCGGTCATGGCGGACGGCGTGGACTGCATGTCTCACACCATGTGAAACTGTCACATGAAACTGTCATGCCGCGTGTGTAACTGTCGTGTGCCTGCGGCAGTTACGATGAATTCAACCGGGAGATGCTGGCGTCGTTTTCTGTCGGTCATGGCGGACGGCGTGGACTGCATGTCTCACACCATGCGAAACTGTCACACGAAACTGTCATACCACGTGTGTAACTGTCACATGAAACTGTCATGCCACGTGTAACTGTCGTGTGCAGTTACGACGAATTCAACCGGGAGATGCTGGCGTCGTTTCTCTCCGTCATGGCGGACGGCGTGGACTGCATGTGGCACCGGAACGGCGCCATGTACAAGAACATCCGCCTCGCGCTCAAGGGCTCCGACAAGCTTGTGTGGGGCAGCCAGGGGAAGAAGCCAAAAAACAGCATGTGAGCGCCCCAACTTCAACTAGTACACAAACTTCAACTTTGAAGTTCCAGTGTTGCGCGCACAGTGTGTGCGTCCAACTTCAGTGTTGAGGTTCCGGGAAGCCAGGGGAGCAAGCCCAAAAAAGCATGTGAGCAGTGTTGTTACACCATACGATACGATACACATGTGCGTACGATACGTTTGTGTGTATACACATGTGCGTACGATACGTTTGTGTGGGCAATTTCCAGGACCTCCACATATGTAGCGTACGTATGCGACGTGTCCGGCCTCATGCATATGCGGCGCATGTATGTGGGGCAGCCAGGGGAAGAAGCCAAAAAACAGCAGGTGAACGCCCAACTTCAACTTTGAAGTTCCAGTTTTCCACGCGCGCGGGAATACATGGCATTCAAACCTTCCACCCCAGGGTCCGAAGTCTGCATAAAACATCGTGCTCGCTGTGAAAAAATCTTGGGGCGGGCTCGATAGCAGCCCCGGCGGAAAAAAAAGCATGCGAGCGCCCAACTTCAATGTTGAGGTTCCGGTTGTCTGCACGCACAGTAGTGTGTGTGTGAGTGTCCAACTTCAATGTTGAGGTTGCGGTCGGCCGCGCACAGCATGAAGCAGTTGCAGCAGTGTCGTCAAGCTGTGGTGGCGGTGCGATTACCTGCACAGTATTTGTAGAAATTCACATGTGAAGGCAGTGGGCCGGCGTGCGGTTGCTCCTTCCGTCGCTGTGTTGCGCGGTTTGCACACAGCATGGCAGAGCTGCAGGAATACCAAACATATGGTGTACTACTAGTGATGGGTCACGGCGTATAACGTGTTTATACTTCTGAAGTACGTTATACAAAATACGGCGTATTTCTACGCCCAAAAATGCGATATACCGGCATATTGCCGTATAAATACGGTCATCCGCATACGTTCTACCGCGTGGTCGCTACGTTATACGGCGTATAATGCGAAAGTTATACGCTGTGACCCATCACTATATACTGCTTGTAGTATCACTTGTAGTGGTTGAACGGATGTGGCGGGCCAGTGCGTCGGCACCGACGCCTGCACGGCCGCCATGACCTGCCAACCTCATGAACAGTGTGCTGGTGTGGTACGGCTAGGAACTGCAGTGCGCGCCGGCCGCAAAACAGCCTGGCGGTGCAAGTCTTACGTCACCACAACATTGCCATCGCCAACACCACTGGCGTGGTGGTGGCCATGTTACAAGTACTGATGGGTCACGGCGTTTAACGTATTTTATGTGTTATACTACTAGTAGTACAAAGACGGCGTACCTCTACGCCCAAAAATGCGATGTACGGCGTATTTGCCGTATGAATACGTTCATCTGCATACATTATACGGCGCATTTACATACCGGTACGTTATACGGCGTATACACTTTGGTGCGAAAATTATACGCTGTGACCCATCACTAGTTACAAGTGACATCGAACTTGTACTCCCTGGCTTGCCTCTCTCGCGACGATGCTGCGCCACTCCCAAGTCAGAGCTTGCGGCCAGCGCCGCACTTGCAGCATGCGCGGCAGCTCCTAGCCGCGGGTGCCTCCACGCCAAACCGAAGTCAGAACTCGCAGGCAGCGGCGTACAAGCACTCTGGTTGGCCTGACTTCGCCGTTGACCCCCGCTCCATGCGCACTATGCTGACACCTCTCCACACGGCACACAAAGTGCACCCGCCCATAAGGTGGCTGCACCAGTGCCCTGTTGAACGTTACCGCATTGTCATGCGTACCATGCTCTGCACCGCTGCGGCTCTTGCGCTCACCACAGCTGCGGCGCCGATGCCCCTGTGATAACGTTCCTGGACCGTTACGTGGAAAGGGCGGTGTGCTGCCACACCCCCGCACTCACCAAATGTTGCTGACTCACACACACCCTTGTGGAACGCTACTGGACCATTACGCCGAATGTTTTGTGCCACGCCGCAGGTACCTGTCGACGGTTGTGGAACACCACCTTTGTTGTGGAACATTACCCTTGTGGAACATTGCTGAACCATTTCGTGGAATGTTCTGTGCTGCGCCGCAGGTTCTTGTCGACGGTTGTGGCGGTGCGATCGGGCAGCGGCAGCCCGCAGTTTGCGCCCAGCGCGAGCCCGGAGAAGTGCCTGTCGCTGCTGTGCCGCGACGGCAGCAGCCTCGACATTGAGGTTAACACCGTGCTTGAGGTAAGCTCATACATGCATACTCCAAGTGAAGGTATCCGTGAAGTGTGCATGTAACATGGATTTATTAGAACTGATGTATGTTTTAAGTAGTACATGCATAACGGTACACAAAGAAATGCTTGTCGCTGCTGTGCCGCGACGGCAGCAGCCTCAACATTGAGGTCAACACCGTACTGCAGGCAAGCATTTACAGTATTCACGCGTCCTTCCTCCGTCTTATATCATAAGGTCTTGATGCCTTAAATGGAGAGTACTGCACTGTGAGCGACCACCAACTCGGGTGCCTATGGTGCCCTGAATCGAACAGGGCTTTCTGCTTGTGTTTTCAGCTTTGAAACCCTGCTGGGTAAAAGCTTTTTGCATCCCATCACCAGATCGGCTGGAAGCATGTGTGTACACACTTCAAGGTAGTATACTTCGAGAAGTACTTTGAAGTGTTTGGTACAGATCCACATACGAACCTGTACTTCAAGTGCGAGTATGTAGAGGTGAGCGGGCATGAGTGCGCCTGCGACAACCCCACATGCTGTGTACACCCTCCACTGCCCACAGAGTATGGCCCCAAGCCGACTACGCAGGCTTCAGGTACCTTGAACTCTTGCTGTCTTGTACCGGTATTGTAGATCAAAAAGCAATCATAGGTTTCACTACATACTGTGTGGTACTTCCAAGTACAGTGCACTCGTGTGCAAAGGGCTTTCCGTGCCCTAAGCGGAGTTTAATGCAGAGTATGGCCGCGCGACTAGACGCACTGTACTCAGACGTGTTAGGCTATCGAGCAATGGTGCGTGCAGCTACATGCTTGTGAAGTTGAGTTGCGTGAAAGTATTACCGTAGGGCGCTTAGGGTAAGTCACTTTGAGGACTCTTTGAGCGGCTCCCAGAGTAGCACCCACCCACCCACCCCCCTCCACAAACACAATTGTTTGGGCCCAACTGAAGTCCCTGACCTGGGTAAGTACTCGGTCACTTGACGGTAGGTACACCTCTCACCCCGACCGACCTGAGCTGCACGCCTAACCCATGGCCGCTGCACTTCCTTGCTGTGCATGGCTCCTTCGCACTGCGATGGCATTGCCAGCTTGTTCACTAGCAACAGCATGTCTCATCATCCTTTTTCTGGTCACTCGCGCACCGTGTGCACAGGTCTTTCCGCGCCCTAAGCGGAGTTCAATAACAGTACCTCTCACCCTGACTGACCTGCGCTGCGCGCCTACCCCATAGGGATGTGAAAGTCCGTGTCGAACTTGTTCTCTTACTTCAAATTGCCCCAAATTTCGCTTACATCGGCCACCATATGATCAGGGAGCACCAAATACGCCCCATATGCGCTTCTTATAAACAAACACAATGGCACCATCTTTTTTTCTGGAACCATACAACAAGACCGTATATACGCCGTATATACGGTGCATATGGCGTGCTCATACGTTTCTTGACATCCCTTCCAACCCATGCCATTTCCCCTGCACTGCCGCGCCGCCCTTGCTGTGCATGCTCCGCCGCAGCGCGACGGCATAGTGGAGGGCATGTCCATGGCTGTGGAAATGCTGGGGACAGCGGAGGGCGGGGGCGTATGACCACATGCCCCCCTTACTTTTGTGATAGACATTAGTGTGCGGGCAAAGGTTGTTCCCGCTCGCAGCGTTCTCCGCCGCCGCCGCAGCGGCACCGGTGGGTTTACAGCTCGGCGGTTAGCCGCCTCCCGTCCTCCCATGCTTGTGCTCAGTGGCAGCTCGGCAGCTCGGCAGCGGTGCTCAGCAGCAGCAGCCGCACCAGTGCTCAGCAGCAGCAGCCGCAGTGGTGCTCAGCAGCAGCAGCTCAGCACCGGTGCTCAGCGGCAACAGCTCAGCAGCAGTGCTCAGCAGAGGCAGCCGCGGCGGCAGCAGCTGCGCACCCCTCGCACTGTTCCCATGGGTGCAGAACAGCTGCCACGGCGGCCGCCGCCGCTCGCCCGTCCTGCGGCCGGCTGTGCTGCGCCATGCCCATATTACGTATTGAGTCACCTCTGCGGTTGCGCCTAGCACACACGTGTTTTTAGCCAGCTCTTCTGCCAGTCCCTGCAGACGGTACTGCTGGAGTAACCCCCGTTTTGCTGCTGCTGAGCGCAGATTCCCCGAGCGAGCCCTGTGCTGTGCGCCCCCTTGTATGCACATTTGGCAAGTGCTCAAGTGCAAGTCGATACATACTGACGTGTCACACGGCCCGGCGCTTCTCGCTTGTGCTGCAACAAGTGTTGCTTCTGCGTGTGCTGCTGCATGCACGCGGCTTCCTTGTCACGCCTGTGCCGCTGCGCGCAACTGTTTCGGCGTGTTGTCTTTGAGATGAGGTGCGCTTGTGCCTGTGCCCAGCCACTACAGCACCTGCAGGCCAAAAGACTGCAGCGTCATGCGCTCCAACACCAACAGAAAAGAAAACAGCTGGTACCGTTCCCAAGTGCTGCCAAAGTACAGGTGCATACCCATGTGGGCTTTCCGCGCCCTAAGGGGAGTTTAATAAAAAGTACATGTGATGTTGTGCATGCAGTGAGGGCGCATGTGCCACGCCCAGGACTGTTGAATGCTTTGTACCGCCAAAAGTCACAGCCGCAGAAGCACGCATCAGCACAGCACACTGCCAAGCACCGCCTCAAGTGCACAAGCACAGCTTGTCAACATGCAATTTATGCCGCGCCTGGCGCTGGAGCTGCCGCCGGCGCGGTCGCACCAGCCAGCGCTGCGGGGGGCGCACCAGCACCAGCATTCTCACCAGCAACAGGCGGTGGAAGCAGAGGCGCGTCCTCCATCACAACATCGCCGCTCCCATCAACACTGCCGCCGCCGCCACCACTCCCGCCTGCTGGCGCTGCCGCCACTGCCGCCACCGCCTTGACTGGCGCAACAGCAGCAGGCGCAGTCTGTGCACCAGCGGCGCCGCCACTGCCGCCACCGCCGCTGCCGCCGCCACTGCTGCCGCCATCGCCGCCGCTGCCGCCACCGTCGCCGCCGCGGCTGATGCC
>JAULBY010055693.1:0-11156 GCA_032358315.1 Ophiocytium majus
AGTGCTCAGCAGGGGCAGCCATGGGGCTGGAGAAACGGCGCACCATTGGCAGGAGCGCGGGAGGCGTGGCGGCGGCTGCGCCCTTGGCACGGTCGCCCTGGCCTGGGGATGGGGGGGTCATAGTGCGGTCGCGAGCGCTATGCAGTGAATGTACACTTTGTGCCGGTGCCGCCGATGCCGGCGGGGCGGCAGCTGCCGCTTGTATGGTGCGGCCCTGCACAGTATACTAGCCGGATTAACAGCAGAATATGTACGGGTCAACCCCGTAAACAACGAAAAGGCCACTAGCTAGCCAGACCCTCATGTCCGGTCTGCCTGGAATTTTTTTGCAGCAGTACTCTACTTCAACGGCGGCAGCGGGGTAAATAGCCACTACTTTCGGTCCGACCGGGGGCGATCAACTGGATACAATACTGGACCTCTGTGTTCTGGTGTAGGCGGAGTCCGAGTTTGTAGATCTCCGGAGGGGGGTTTAAATCAGCACCAGCTACAGTAGGCACCGGTTGCAAAACCTGCACACACACACACACACGCACTGGTACCGTATACAGTGCACTCGCGATTTAGTGCGCTTTGATTTAGTGCGGTATGCGGTTTAGCGCGGGGTCCAGAGACCTGTCACAGACCACATGATTCTATATAAATGATACCACAGTGCCCTCTGTGATTTAGTGCGGGTGTTGCTTTAGTGCGGGGTGTAGGGGGGTAACACTACCCCGCGCTAAATCGCGAGTGCACTGTACTGCAAAGTAGTTCTTAGTACTTAACTAGGCTTTAAGTCTTCATTTTGGACAAGCAGCGGTGCTGCCGTCCGTCACCAGCCGCTGGTGGGCGACCGTCGCGTCCAGCCGCAGCTCCCCCCCCCTGGTGGTGCGACACCGCTTTTGACATCACAACATGATGCTGGAAGCAGCACGCTAAGAAGTACCAGATACTACCACTAGTAGTGCTGCGAAAGTATTAGGCTTCACTACTTCACTTTGCACCAGCACCGGCGCATGGCCGCCTGCTGCTGGTAGGCGACCGTCACTGCGGCCGCAGCCCCCCCCCCCTGGTGGTGCGACACCGCTTCTGACATCCCAATCTAATGTTGAGAGCAAAACTTCAGAAGCAAGTTGACAAGTACCAAATACCGCAAAGTACTTCGTGAAGTAGCAGTATTCAGGCTTTACCTCTTCACTTTGCATTATCACCTGCTGCTGGTGGGCGGCCGTCGCGTCCAGCCGCAGCTCCCCCCCCCCTGGTGGTGCGAAACCGCTTTTGACATCGCAATGTATTAATTATAATCCACGCTGCCCACACAGACCCCCCACACAGACTAGCAATTGTGTAGGGTTTTTTTAGGTTTCATGTGGTTGAGGTTTGGTTTCTATTGGTGCTCGATTTCATTTCTTGTCTTAAGTCTGTGTGGGCAGTCTGTGTGGGCAGTTCGGAGTATGTATTATTGGAAGCAACACTTCGAAAGTAGGCTGACAAGTACCAGATACTACTACTTCAAGAAGTAGTAGTACTGCGAAAGTATGAGGCTTTTTACTACTTCACTTCGCACCAGCACCGGCGCGTGGTCACCTGCCGCTGGTAGGCGACCGTCGCGTCCAGCCGCAGCTCCCCTCCCTGGTGGTGCGACACCGTGTACACCTTG
Organism: Ophiocytium majus; assembly: GCA_032358315.1. Taxonomy (NCBI): domain Eukaryota; class Xanthophyceae; order Mischococcales; family Ophiocytiaceae; genus Ophiocytium; species Ophiocytium majus. Next base: position 1,643 of record JAULBY010055693.1, read on the forward strand.
AGCCCGTCGCGCGTGCCGCTCACTATGCGCGTCTGCCTGCGCCCATCGCGCGACGAGTCACCCCCTATCACGCCGCACTGCACAAACACGCACGCTTCGCCGGTGGCCTCCGTCCCCTGTGTGCTCAGCAGTAGCGGGCGCAGCGGGGGAGGCGGTGCTCAGCAGCAGCGGTGCTCCGCAGCTGTTCTCAGTAGGATCAGTGCTCAGCAGCAGCAGGTGCGCCCATCGCGCGACGAGTCCCCACCTATCACGCGGCACTGCACAAACACGCACGCCTCGCCGGTGGCCTCCGTCCCCTGTGTGCTCAGCAGCAGCTGTACTCAGCAGCAGCAGGTGCTCAGCAGCAGCAGTGCTCAGCAGCAGCAGGTGCATAAACACGCACGCCTCGCCGGTGGCCTACGTCCCCTGTGTGCTCAGCAGCAGCGGGCGCAGTGGGGATGCGGTGCTCAGCAGCAGCGGTGCTCAGCAGCAGCCAGTGCTCAGCAGCAGCAGGTGCTCAGCAGCAGTACCGTGCCAGTATCGCAGATATATAACTTTCAGAAATAGGCAGCAATTGGTGGGTGGAGCCATACCTCGCTGATGCTTCTGCCGTGCGACAGGTCAGGTGGCCAGTCACACACATGTGCGTACACACACAGGTTTAGAGGCCCGTGCCACATAAAATGCACACTTCCGGAGGTGGCTGTGTATGTATATGGTCCCTCATCTAGGAGCGATAAACTCAAACTCTTGGTCTCCCCGTCGGTAGGGTGACGCGTGCAAGGGGGGTGAACAAAGCAAAGACCTGCGCCTACCCAGGGCAGCAAGAAATACTCAGAAGTTCTTCTGAAGTACTTCTGTGTATGTAAAGTGATGGGTTACGGCGTATGACGTATTTTATACATTCTACAAAATACAGCGTATCAGTATGTACTTCAACGTCCGGAAACACGACATGTAGCGTATTCCCTGTATGAATACGTTCATCCACATACTTCTGAAGTACGTTATGTATAATATTATAGTATATACTATAACATATATATATATATATATATATATAATATTCTAGTATGTACATCCGTTACGGCGTATAATGAAAAGTGTATACGCTGTGACCCATCACTATACATGGCAATACCTCGCTGATGCTGTCCTCGAAGTCGTGCGACAGGTGGAAGTGGCCGCTGAACCACGCGCGAATCTGCGGGTGGCGCCGGCACGCGTCCGCAAACGCCCGCCTCTCCGCGTCCGCCGCGCTGTGGTTGAGCCACGCACACCCATTCTTGATGTGCACGTCCTGCCATCAGCCACAAGCGCAGCCATGGGGGGGAAGAGTCGCACATCAGCGCCAGCGACTGAGCAGTTTTGGGAGCGCGAATCAGGGCGGGTTCAGCCGCTCGCATCCGTTTTGATGTACGGGTGCTGCCCACAGGCACAAGCGAAAACCACGGAGGGTGAGTCACACGCCACAGGTGTTCACAAATACTTCAAAAGTAAGAAATGGCCACCGGCTGAGCAGTTTTGGGAGCCCAAACCAGGGCCGCACTATGGTTGAGCCAGGCGCACCCGTTTTTGATGTGCACGTCATGTCCACAGGCATGGCAGCAGCCACGGGGGGGTGACTCACACGTCACAGCGCCAGCGGCTGAGCAGGTTTTGAGAGCGCAAAGCAGGGCGCGCTCGGCCACGTGCACCCATCATTACTTTTGCACGTCCTGTCCGCAGGCTCAGGGGCAGCCACAAGGGAGTGAGTATCGCGCACCACGGGTGTTCACGAAAAGACAGTAGCCACCGGCTGAGCAGTTTTTGGGAGCGCAAATAACGGGCGTGCGGTTCAGCGACGCACCAATTGTTATACCTTGGTATTGCTTCCGAAGCATACTTCCAAGTAGCATTATTATTATCATTATCACGTGCACATGATGCCCACAGGCATGGGCGCGCCCGCGCGGGAGCGGGCCACACACCGCGGCGCTCACAGAGGGAAGTCAGCCGGCGGCTGAGCACTTGCGGGGAGCCGCATCTGAGCCGCGGCGTGAGGGAGTCGCGTGCCACGGCCACCGCGTGTGGTAGCCCTTGTGGCCGCAGAGGCGCACACACAGCCACCGCACTACCTAATATATATATGTATATATACTACTAGTAATATACATATATAATACAATATACTTCTTGAAGTATATAATATAATAAATATTAAAGTATAATGTAATACTTCGAATATACATTTATGTCTGCCCTCGGCTGCGCCAGGCAGCGGGCGGTGTCAGCGTGTGCGAGTCGCAACGCGGCGCACCGGGGGTTGCACAAAACCGCGTACGGGAGTTGTTTTCCTGTCAAAACATGTGGAGTACTTGCTGTGCTGGGCCCGGCCGCCATGGGAGGGCACCATACCTCACCTGCGCCAAGCTGTTATCATCATTGATGATTCAAAACATTAGGCATATACACGCCGTATACACGCTCCGTATACGGCGTACATGGCTTGCTCAAATACTACTAGTAGTACGTTGGTTGCGCAACCCTATGCGTCGAACTTTGGTCAAGCGGCCAGCCGCGAGCACCCATCATCACATGTGCACGTCCCGGCCGCAGGCACAGGCGCGGGCGCGGGGGAAGTGAGTCACACGCGGCGGGCGACCCAGAAAGCGTGGTAGCCCATCTGTGCCTGTGGCAGCCTCACGCTCGAGCGCAGCACGCGCATGTTGTTGTGTTGGCGCAGGCGGCGGCGCCGGAGCGGCTGTGGTGCAGATTATACTTCAGGTGCACGTGTACACTACTGTAGTACACTTCAAAAGAAGTGTACTGTATAGAGGCGGGTACGTGTGTACATGTGAGTACACTTCGGAAGTACTATGCTTTCTCGAGCGCCGCTGAGCACACAGCGGCAGCGGCGGCCGCGCCTGCACCGCGCGCATGCCGCTGCCCACGGGCGGGCGCGCGCGTCAACACACGTAAACTAGACACACGTGCTACATTTTGAACCGGTACAGAAGAATACATGCGTGTACTTCAACATCCATGAACTTGAACTTGTACGAAATACTTGTAGTCGTGTACATTATGTGTACACTGCTTGCAGTAGCTGAGCATGCAGCGACAGCGGCGGCGTCACCTGCACCACGCGCAGGCCGCTGCCCATGGGCGGCGCGTGCGTGAACACCAGCACGCGCCACCCCTCATCCGCGGGGTGCGCTGAGCACACGCGCTCCAGCCAGTCTATCTGGTCGCGCGTGATGTACACCTCGTGGCTGCGCGCTCCAGCACACACAAACACACAAAACATAACAATACAACAGGGTGTGTGAGAGTATATGCGCAGTGTGTGGGGCGGCACCGGTGCCCGCGCGCGCACAGCGCCGAGAGGGAGGCGATAGTGGAAAATTTGTAGTGGAACTACGGCGCAATGTGTAGGATGCTGCTCGTGGCTGCCCCCGCGGCGCTCAGATCTAAATGGTAGCATTATGGTCGCAGGAAAAACATGCGCACTATGCGGTGGCACTCCCGACTGCCCACGCCAGACTGTCCGCAGAAATCAGAAACAAGCAATAAGGTTGAGCACTGGGTAAGGCCCTCAGACCCTGAACACATGATATGCCACCTCTGCGTGAGCGATGCGGACCGGTTGCGGTGCACAGGGAAATATAATAGCATTGTGTGTGTAGGAGATGCATGTGCGCAAGGCGCGGCGCTCCATACTGCCCACACACAGAGCGTCATCCGCACACTACCAGTACCAGCTGTACAAGTTTGAGCACTACTGTAGGTAAACGCCGAACCCTGACCAAGGTATACAGCTACCGTGTTTTTACCATCAACATGCGCTGGCGCCTGCAAAATGGTGGCGTAGATGAGAGTGACCCAGGGTATATACATACACCAACAGTGTACATTGTCTGCCCCACATACGTGTACTAAAGTCCGCGCGGAAAGCCGTATGAATATTTCCGTGGATTGGTAATCAGTTCGAAAAGTTATGTCTATCGCGAACTAGTCGAAATGTAGTGCCACGATGTTTTGTAGGCAGTACAATAGTGTTGTGTACTTCGAGGTACAAATTTGTAAGGAAGGTGCGCGCCCGGACTGCATGGCGTCGCGGGAGCGGGTGGCGGTCAGCCGTGTGCTACCTGCAGCATGTGCTGTATACTTTGCAAAGGATAGTATACTTCGAAGTACTTTGAAGTACTACAGTAGTACTTGTAGTATGTGTACCTAATTTAACGCGCACCGCGTGTCACGACGGAAGTACTTTGAATTATATATTTTAGGTGCGCACCTGGGGTGGGTGGCGTCGCGGAAGCGCGTTGTGGACAGCCACATACTACCTGTGGTATTCACTATATACATCGAGGTATAACAAACTTGAAGAACATGTACATACTTGAAGTACATAATTTAACATATATATATATACTGTACATCATAAACGGAGTACTTTGAAGCACATTTTAGGTGCGCACCTGGAGTGCATGGCGTCGCGAAAGCGCGTGGTCGACAGCCCCACCAGCAGCGTGCGCCGCGCCACGCGCTGCGCCCACACAGGTGCGTCCGGCCGCATGCCAAAGGCCTCCTGGAACGCCACAAGGTTCTCCGCATCGCTGGAGAACTCGCCTGCTCAGCAGCAGCGGCGGCGGCGGCGGCAGCGACGGTCGGTGGCGGCGGCGGCGGCGGCAGCGACGGTCGGTGGCGGCGGCGGCGGCGGCGGTAGCAGCAAGTACTTCAGTGCATGTACTTCGAAGTATATATATACCCGCGTTACATGTGTACATGTACAGTTCAGAAGTACACTGTACCCACTTCTGTGTATATCTATGCACATTTTATGCTATGTGCCGTGCTGGAGTTGTTGCATGGACACTTCAGCGGCCCACTTGAGGCAAACACTGCAGGATTTGATTTCCCTACTTGCGGCGCGGCCTCCTTCCTTGTCGAAGACTTGAGTCATACCAATCTGCGATCTAAATTTTTTTGGCGGCACAAACTCACCTAACGTCAAACTTATCAGAAACACCAATAACCATATTATTGATCAATGTTCTAGAATCACAACACGGGTGTCACGCGTCACACACTGATGAACAGCGTACCCTGGGGCACTACCTCGCACATGGAGGCGATGGGCGCATCAGCACTACGAGGTAGCACATCCTTCACATTCGTACCAGTTTGTCTGAGGTAGAGTACATATGCGTACATCAAAACTTTACACATGTACTTCAAAAAGTGTGAACTACTACTTTTGAGTATAATGGTGGCAGCTCGCATTGACACCTGCGCCTTCGGCAAAAGTGCAACATAGCACGTGGTTTTTGCGCATTGCCACAGACGGGAGCGTCACAAGCACAACTGGTACTTTCAAGGGCATTTGGGGGGGGGGTGGATAGAACTCACTGAACCCCTCCAAATCATGGTTCCCCGCCACCACGCGGGTATACACTGGTGCTTCGAAAATGGTGGCTGCTCAGAACTGGCTGCATAAAAGACACACGCCTACCGGATGATCGTGTGTTGGTTGTGTGAAAAATGGGAAAGTGCGTCAGGACAAGAACTGGTACTTTTGGGGCGTTGTTCAGCACTCACCCAGCCCCTCCAAAGCCGTGTCTCCTCGCAACAACGCCGTGCGCTAGCTCAGAGCCACCCAAGTAGCACTACCTTGCACATGCAAGTGAGGGGCGTACCCAGGGCGCTAAACACATCCTTCACATTCGTACCAACTTAGTTCAAGCATAGTAGAATGGAGGTATGTATCGCCGTATAAATGTAGCGATAGCTCACAGCGTACAGGTTTCTTTCATCATACGCCGTATAACGTGCTTCAGTATGTAACTACGGTGTATAAAGTATTTATATATATATATATATACATGTTTATATTTATAAACATATTATTACGGCATATACGCCGTACATCGCGTTTCTGGGCGTGCAGAAGCACACCGTAATTTGTGTTACGTGCAGAATACATACGTAGAAGGACGTTATAAGCCCTGACCCATGACTATAAAGTGGCTGAGTTACGTGCAGAATACATACTTAGAAGGACGTTATAAGCCCTGACCCATGACTATAAAGTGGCTGCTCGTAATTGGTACCAGGTACTTCATAATACCTACTACTCTTCAGGTTTTTTCAACCACTCACCAAGCCCCTCCAAGTCGTGGTTGCCCGCCACAACGCCATACGGCAGCTCAAAGCCGTCCAAGTAGTCCTTCGCCAGCTCAAAACACGCGCTCGTGCCCGGGCCCGCCTTGTAGCCGCCCAGGTCGCCCAAGCTGCCGCATGTGCAGGCGCGCACGTGCACATCGTCACCACCAAGGATATTATCAGTCATGATCTCGTGGGGCCGCTTTTCGGCATGCGGCGCCTCTGCTGTCAGGGCAGGCTGCATGACATGCCAGATACTCACAAATACATGTATATATGCATATGCGTATGCACCGGTGCACTTATTTCTATGGTGGAGGTGGCAGCACGCGCGCGCACGGTTGTGCTCTCTCATTGAGAATGCACCGGGTTTGGCGCCGCATGCGCAGGCGTGCGCGTACAGCGCCACCAAAGCCCATCGGCCATGCCGGAGACTGCAGCTGCTGCCACTGTGGCAGCTGCGGTTGCAGAGGCGTTCGTAAAATTAGTGGTAGTGTCATATACGGGTGTGCCGTACCACTACTCCTGAAGCAGCATTTTGTTCTAACAAAGTACTGTGTGGCAAAACCACACGTACATATACAGTACTAGTGACGCCTGCGGTTGCAGGCGCAAGTGCACCGCCGCCACCACAGGCGCGCACACTCCGCGCGGACCGCGCCGCACTGCTGCGGTGCGGCTGCAGAGGTGCGCACATGCAGGAGTAGCGTGCCAGAGATATATGTTATCAGCCGACAACTGGAAGCGCATGTATATAATTCGAAGTATATACTACTGTAGTAGACCAATACACACATGCGCGCGGCACTTTCGATCAACAACAGCGGCTGCACTGCTGGGCGCGGTCCACGTGCGCTAGCACCCGCAGCACACACGACAAGCCCCTACATCACCACACAAAACGCTGAGCGCTGCGGGGGGGGGGGGGGAACACTAAGCGCGCTGCGCCTGCGCCGCCTCTCTCTCTCTCTCACGCGCTCTCTCACCTGACGAGGTGCGCGTTCTTTGTCTCCAGGAGGAACGCCTCCGCGCTGACGTGGTTCACTATGTGCTCCCGCGCCTCCAGGTGCTGCTCCATGGTGCGCGGGTCGAGGTGCAGGTCGCTGTGGCAGCGGTGGCGGCGGAGCAGCAGCGGTGGGCACCACAGTGGTGCTGGCGGACACGGCGGCGTTGGGGCGTGCCAACTGCTGCTTTGTGTGCAAAGGACAAGCACTGCAGCCGCAGCCTGTGAGCAGCAGCCAGAGCAGAGCGCACTGAGCGTAGCTGCGGTGTGCGCAGGAGAATGGCACCGCCGCCCCAAGGTGCTGGTGCTTCCGCGCACTATGCAGCATCGGGGGCGGCTCATGTTTTGTGCTGGTCACCGTGGTCACCTCCCTCTCAAGGGCACGACATATGGCAGGCGCCACCACGGGAGCCAGCAGCAGCTCCTGAGCGTTGCGCAGAATTTCGAGTGTGGAAGGCATCCCCAGCCCAGGGCCAGCACATGTGTGCTGCGGCTGGCGCTGCCAGCGACTGCGACTGCTGCTGCCGGTCTCGACCGTGTTCGCGTGCGTGTGTCTGATTTTGGGTCCAACAGGGAGCAGGTGTAAGCACTCCCCAGCGACAGCTTACCCCAGCACCGCCACGCAGAAAGAGTGGTCGTCAGCATCCGCCGCCACCTCCGCCACCTCCACTGGTATGGCCCGCCTCGCCAGCAAGGCCGCCCGCTGCTGCGCGTTGGGTGCTGTTCCAGCACCTGCCGCCGCTGCACTTGTGAGGAAAGCTGATGCCTGCCGCTGCTGTTGTTGCAGGCAGCACAGGAGCAGCAGGGCAGCAGCCAAGGGCGTGGCTGCGCGCCGCCGGGGGGCTACCATGTCTGCTGCTGCTGCTGCCAGGGTGGGCTGGCGACGCAACTCACAACACAGATCGATCTGTGTGTGACGCAAGCGAGCGCCTAGGCCTGCTCAACACCGCAGCTGTTGAAGTTGGTGTTGAGGTTGTCGATCTGGGGCCTGCAGCACGTGTCGCCAACAGACAGGAGCAGCAGGCAAGAGCACGCGCTGAGCCAGGGAGAGAGCAGAGCAGCGGCAGCAGCAGCTGGCTTCGGCTTCGTGCATCTCTGGAACGTTGCTGCTGCCTGAGACCCAAGGGACACCTGCTGCTGCGAGGGAAAAGGTTGCTGGTGAGCACAGCAGCAGCAGGATGGCGGAGGAGCCACTGAAGGTGATACTGCTGGGCAACAGCGGGGTGGGCAAGACCAACCTCATTGGGCAGTACCACTCGCAGGAGTTCTCGGACGAGTTCTGCTCCACTATTGGCGTGGAGTTCGTGACAAGAAAAATAGAGGTGGACGGGGTGCCCTGCAGGCTGCAGGTACGTCATGGGTCTTACAAGCGAGCTGTGCGCCGCAGTACTCTGTGTGCCCTTGAGTACCCAGCACGGTTGCCGGTGCACTGACGCACAGGCTGGAGGCATGGGGATCGGAGGAAGTGGTACGGCTGCGATGGTGTGGTGGTGCTGGATTGTGAAACGGCGGGTGCTGGCACACCGCCACATGACTGAACACTGCAGCCCTCAAGTGTACTGACCGGTGCGTGAATGGTGGGGACTGCATGGTGTTGAACATGTGGTTAAGTCAACTCACAGGCTTTAGGCTGGCATATTGCCCCAGCCATGGCAGTATCTGGGCTCAGCAATTTCTTTTAGGTTTCTTACGCTACGGGCAGGAAACAGGATTCGCCTCATCGCCTGTGGCACCTTCACCAGCAGCACCATGTGAGCAGCAGTGAGCGATAATTGCATTTGCAATTAGTGTACAAATAAACCAGCGTCAACAGCTACCGACCCGCACTTCACAGCATAAAAGCTGGCCACCGACATACGCCGCCGTATATCATGTGCAAACATACTTCTGAAATACCACAGTACTGGACTCGAGTCTACTAGTAGTACATTTTTGTCCAACCCTAGTGTGATCCGGCGGCGAACGCCATTGCCGCTGGCGCTGCTATGTGCTGCAGATATGGGACACCGCGGGGCAAGAAAGATACGCGGCCATGATGAAGACGTACTACCGGAAGGCCAAGGTGCGCACAAACTTCAACTTTGCATAAACTTCTAAGTTGAAGTTTTTGCTCAGCGGCCGCACCTCGCGCTGTCTGGGCGCACTTTTCGCGCCCGCCACATCATGCGCAATTGTAGACAACTCCATGTAGAGTTGGGACCGCGAACATTAATACCGTGAAATAACGCGTTATTTCGCGATGGCGGTATACCGCGATAACTAACTCTTTCACCTCGCGGTACGCGTTATCAGTACCGCGAAATAACTGTTGCCAACAGCAGGCGGTATTTGGCGGTATTGGCCTCTTGCAACGCCATCCCCACCCCCCTGCGTGGCCGCCATCAC
>JAULBY010055704.1:0-11151 GCA_032358315.1 Ophiocytium majus
TGGCCGCCAGTGAGCGTGCTGGCATGCATATGTCATGGGCTCTTGCACGCCCCCAAGTGCAAATAAATAAAACTACCAGTATACTACAGTACAGTACCGGTACTCCTTTTAGCTACAAGCATGTCACATTCTCTCAAGTACAAGCCGTTGTGCAGATACCACCTTCAACCCTGCCCTGCTGATCCTCAACTCTTGCCGCGCCATGTGAACTGCTGCTGCTCTCTGCCTTCGCCCGCCTTCTACCGCCATCATGATCATGATCATGACCACCATATGATCATCATCATGATCATCAGAGGAAGAGCACAACTTCAGCGAGGTTGTGATCCACCAGGCGATCGAAACCATTGAGTTTGTCCTCGGCATGGTCTCCAACACCGCCTCCTACCTTCGTCTGTGGGCCCTCTCTCTCGCGCACACGGAGCTGGCCACCGTCTTCTGGGAGAAGGCAAGTTGAAGTTTGGGTCTTGCAGTTGAAGTTCTGGCCTGGTAGTTGAAGTTTTGGGCCTTGCGATGTGCACCTGTGGACGCGCACCAGCAAGGAATATGAGGCCCGCACAGACATACTCAAGCCGTGTGCTGCCAGCAAGGATAAGTGCAGCAAGGCATGTAGCCCTGAGCGGCCTCCAAGCGTGAACTGAAGTGGGATGCACTTGCACTTCACAAATCAAAGTAGGGTGCCTCACAGACGGCATGGTGGCACTGCAATGCCCGCTGCTGCACTTGCAGCTGGCTTACAGGCAAGTTGGAGTTATGGGCCTTGTAACCTTCGTCCATGACTTGAAGTTGGGTGCATCTGAATTTCACACTTCGAAGTAGGGTGCAGGCGGCGGGTGCTGCGGATGCGCTTTGTGGCTGGTATCCATGCATGTGCTTTGGCGCTGCTGCATGCCTGGGCCGCACTGCGCATTCTCACACATGGACTGCAAAAAAATGGGCGCATGCGCAGTGCCCTGCAAAAAAAAAAAAAACGCAGCTGCCACGCATGCACGCGCCACTGCTCCATTGTGCCTCTGCAACGGCAGCGTACAGATCATCCTTAATGCCCACATGCAACGGCCACAACTGACCCGTCCCTGCCGCCACCGTTCCCCGTGCCCACTCCCTTCCCTTGAACTTCAACTTATCAACTTCAACTTCAGGCCATGCTGACCACGATTGAGATGAACAACCCTGTGGCGGTGTTCTGCGGCTTTGCCGTGTTCATGTCGGTGACCTTCGGCGTGCTGCTCTGCATGGACGTGCTCGAGTGCTTCCTGCACGCGCTTCGTCTGCACTGGGTGAGTTTAACTGGTGGCTTTTTATTTCAAATTCACTGTTTCTCTTCCGCTTGCACTTGTGGGCGTGCGATGTCGCTTACAAGGAATGCTGCAGTGGTGGCCAGCCGCCACCTTGGCATATAGCATACTGCTTATACTTTTAAGTACTTCTAAATATTTAACAACTCTGCTTGAGGCTTGGAAAGCCGGGTGCACATGGTGTGCGCCTGAAGCAGCGCATCCACCAAGTACACACACCGAAGCGGCTGATACAGCACCAGCACCAAATGGCATCCGATCGCCCAGCCGCAGCGCATAGTAATTGCATTTTTTTCTTAGCACTGCCATCTTGTTTGCTAGCAACAGGGGCAGCATGATTGGTCATGCTTTTGCTAGTCATGCGCACACCAATGCCCACAGGTGTTTCCGTGCCCCAAGCAGAGTATATTAACAGAGTTCTTGTTAGCCAGGTACCCCACGGGCTGCGGCCTGGCATTGTTCCCCAGCCACAGCAATATCGAGGCTTCGCAACCGTTTAGGTTTCTTTCACTCGTTGATGGAGTTTCAGTGGGTGTACACGCGCTGAGTGTTTGCCGTTACACCTGCGCAGCCTTTCATGTTCCTTTCATTTGTTGACGGAGTTTCCGTGGGTGAACAGGCGCTGAGCACTTGTGGTTACACCTGCTTCCGTGGGTGAACAGGCGCTGAGCACTTGTGGTTACACCTGCTTGTGCTGAGCAGGTTCTCTCACCCGTTGACAGAGTTTAGTGCATGCACATGCTGAGCACCTGCGGTCACACCTGCTTGTGCTGAGCACTTGTGATTACACCTGCGTGTGCTGAGCATTTCGCGGTTACACCTTTGTGTGCTGAGCAGGTGGAGTTCCAAAGCAAGTTCTACAAGGCCGACGGCTACAAGTTCCAGCCCTTCAGCTTCCACAAGGTGCTGGAGAACGCGCCCATCTACTAGGAACTCTCCTGGCCAGCCTGCTCAGCAGCTGCGGGCGCAAGCGTGCTCAGCAGCACCCACGCTCACCAGCACAGAGCACCACCGTTTCTACTAGTAGTGGGTGTGTGGGGGGGAGGAGCAGCAGGGGCAGCGGTGCTCAGCAGCAGCTGCAGTGTCTGTGTGCGTCTGTGCTTGCTCCTGTTTGCCCCAGTTTTTTGGCGCGTCAGAGCTTGCTGCGGCTGCACCGTGTGGGTGGGTATTGCGGTTGTCGGGTAGTGTCACAAGGCGCGCGGGCGTGCAGCAATGTAGGATAGTGTGCAGCGCTTTGATGGTGTGCGACGCGTGCATTTTTTTTCTGGTGCTGTTGCCCTGCTTTGTTCAACACGGCACTGGCAGCGCCGCTGAATGGTTATGGGCAACAGCAGGGCATGTTATGTTTGCCACTCCTTTGTCCACTGCTGCAAGTGCACTCCCACTTTGGCAAACATATGATGCATCACATCAGTGCACCACTTGTGCCCATCAGGTGCGCATGCACTTGACATACATATACGGTATGTTGGTGGCACTTGGCCGGCTTGCTACACAGGGTTTGCCGGGCATTTCAGTACGATTCCAGGCAAAGGCGTGTACCCAACAGCCAAACGCAGGCTGCATTGCCGGCAAGCGGTGTTTTAACGAAGGTGCCAAGGTGCCACACCACAGAGCCAACCACACAGCAGCAGAGGAAAGCAATCATTGACACTGCGCGAGCAATGAACAGAGCAACGCAAGTATATCAGGTTGGCAACACCCCACCCATGGGCGCAGCTGCAAGGTGGCGGGTTGGTGCCGGCAGCATAAGGTGCCATATGACTGCGAAACGAAGTGACTACATACTAAAGTTTACAGCAACTGCGCTGCACACTGCGTACAGGTTACAATAGCCCAGGCGGCCGCTGCAAAAAGTTGGCACGGCCGGTGACCACCGCGCAGCAGCACCTGCTGCTGCTGAGGAGCCCCTGCTGCTGCTGAGCAGCAATGCTGGCCACCTTTCGCTGAGCAAAGGCAAAGAAATGTGAGGTGTCTTTCCCAGCGGATGTCACTGCTGGTGGCAGAGTAGGCAGGGCAAACTCTCTGCCAACTCCCTGTGTATGTGTGCTGCCATGCGCACCCTCAACGAGTGCAGAAAAGTTGCTACTGCTGAGCAACACCGCTGTGCTGCGGGCCCCATCACGCCCCCGCCGCCAGCTACTGCTGAGCACCAATGCTGCTGTTGCTGCTGCTGGTGAGCACTACTGCAGCTGGTGCGCCGCTGACCACAGGTGCTTCCGCCAACAGGGCGGGCACGCCCCGTGCACTGCCGGGAGGGGGGTCCGCCGGGGGGGGGGAGAGCAAAACCCAAACTTCAACTTCCAAACTTCAACTGCAGTAACTTCAACTTCTACTGTGGGACGGCGAGCGGGTCTGCAACGATGGCGCGCCTTTCCAGCGCTGCTTTGAGCGCCAGCATGGTGGTGCCCCCTAGCACCAGCGATGCCGCCAGGAGCACTGACTCAATGACCACCAGCGGCACCAGCAGCGGCTCCGCCGGGTGCTCGCACAGCGCGGAACGGTGCTCAGAAGTGAGGAACCAGCTCGCGTTCGTGGAACCGGCGCAGTAGGACAGCGCTGTTCCGTGCATTCCCAGGCAGGCAGCGGAGGTTGCCACGCGCAGGGTTTCAAGTGCCGTGCCCAGCTTTAGGTTGTAGGGGGGGCGCCGGGGACGTAGGTGGTGCACCGGGAGCTTGCGCATGTAGCTCTTGGCATAGGGGGCGGGGGGTGCCTCTGGGCGTGTCTGCACCAGGTGCAGCTGTGAATGGGGGCAGGGTGTGTGAGGCATTGGGGGGGGAGGCGGTGAGACGGTTGCTGCCTTCGGCGTGACTGCAGGTCGTGGCGGCGCGGCATGGCATATAATGCATATAATGCGGCATACGAATGGCATTCCTCCCACCCCTGCTCGCTGCAGCTCAGTGGCAGGTGCCATGCCAACAACCACCGCCACCGCGATTGATAGGCTGGCTGCCCGTGACATGCATCACCAAGCGCCATCCCAGCACCTGCTGGTGACGCTAGGAGGCTTCTACTACATACAGGAGGCTGTGAGAGAAATATGTGGCGCCACTGCCATCTAAACTAGCAAACTTGCCCAGATGACCACAAGCCTGGCATGCTCCGAGGAGTACCAAAAACACCATTGCCACTGTGGCACATGTATGTGGTCAGCTATTACAGTGCTTCGTTGCACACGGGAGATAAGGACCCCAAATCATTCTGCAGCAGGTGCACGTTCAACACACCAATCAACAAGCTACGCTTTTGCTTGCACCAAGCCACTGGCTACTGTGTGGCCGACATGCGAGAGCCGCCAACGAAAACGACGCTAGTCTCCAGCGATGTAACTGCTTGTAACTGCTGTGTGTGTAACTGCTGGGCGCCCCATCTGCTCAGCGGGCCTTATACAGGGCACTACCGCACTTGCACACAGCACTCTTCTGGCACCAGCAGATCACGAAACTGTTTACAAACAGCAGCGCTGTGCCATGGCTGCGTTGGCTCTGCCGCTGCAGCAGCAGCTCCTTAGGCCCATTTCACAGCGGAAGTTTGCCCTAGTGGTGTGCCTAATGATGCCCACCACAAGACTGACTCTCACTGTAAGGCCCCTTCTCTGGCCACGGCACACCAACAAGAGTGCTGTGTTGCCATAATCCGCACGCTGCACAGCTGCAGCGCCTACTGGTGCGCGCCTTCACCAGTCCATGCAGGCAGTGGACGTAGCGCCGGCGGCGCCACCAGTGCAGCTCTCTCTGCCACCAAACTTGCTACTCATGTCAGCTTGACAGCAACAGCTGCAGCACAAAGAGACCCACGCAATCTAAACATACAGGGTATAAATGTGAAAACTCATCTAGGAGCGGTCAGCTCTAGGTCTCCCCACTGATAGGGGCCGTCACCCTGGGCGGACCCGTGCAAGCGGGTGAAAAAAGCACAGACCTGTGCCTACCCAGGGCAGCAAGTCTCGCACCTACCGAAGCGCAGACTCCATCATAGAGATGTGGTGCGTTCACTTTGTGCAGAGACAACCTGGTGTGCCCCCGCTATACATGTGCTTCGAAGTACACGTGTTTTGCAGCGCCAACCGCATGCGCCCGGCGTCCTGTGCCCGCTTGCGCCAACTTTTATCACAACATAGTGGTGAACCGCAGCTCTGCTCAGCAGCGACCAGCCACTCACCAGCAGCGCCAGGCTGGCCAGTATTCCTAGCGCCGCGCACACATACGCGCCCGCCCACGCCGGCGCCGCCGCCGCCCCCGTCCCAGTGGCGTCCACCGCCAGCAGCAGCAGCACGCACCACAGAGCTGCAAGAGCCACCCCCGCCGCCGCCTCCGCAGTAAACCTCCACCGTGCTGCTCCCAGCAGTGCTGCTGCGCTGATGCCGGCTCCGCTGCTCTCCCGGCGTCGCAGCAGGGCCCGGGCGCGTGGGGGGGGGGCTGCCGCGGCACCCATGGCCGCCGCTGCCGCTGCGGCCCGGCGCGCACGGTCGTGGGCGTTGAGGGGCGAGGGGAAGCGGCGGGACGCCATCAGGGACCGCATGTGCTGCACGGCTGCCGCGTGCTCGTGCAGGCGCAGGTTTTCGGCCGTCAGCTCCAGCAGTATGGTGCCTGGGGGTGGGTGGGGCACCGGTTCTGATATGAACTCTCGCACCCCCACCACCTCAACCTCCATCCACTCCCACCCCTCTTGGCCGTAGAGGTGTTGGGGAACGAACTCGCTGGAGGGGCTGCGGGGGGGGAGGGCGGCGGCCGCGGCAGGTATGGGCAAGTCCTCTATGGGCACAGGAGGCATCCCGTCAACGGGGGAGCACTCCCTCGTCTTGCTCAGGCGAGAGCTGCTGTGCATCGAGCCACCGCTGCGGCTGCGACGGTACGCCGCGGCACCCCAATCTGCACCCCCCTGGTGCGACCCCCCTCTGGCGCTGCTGTGGCGGCCGAGCCTGTCGCTGCGCGAGCGTGAGGCGGGCCCCTGGGACATGGTCCGAGAGGGGAGGGAGGACGTGCGCCTCAGGTGTCGGCGGTCGCGTCGCCGTCGGTGTTGGTGTTGGTGATGTGGGCCGTGCCCGTCAATCAGGGCTCCCATTTCAACATCGCCAGCCCACGAACCGGGAGGGCTCCTCTCCCGAGAGCGGCGGGAGGTGCTGACGCCGCTCTGGGAGCGGGCAACGCCGCGCTGTTGGCGCCTCTCCCTGCCGTGCCGCCCACTGCCGCCGCCATACTGCTGCTGGAGCAGCAACTGGGCTTGGTAATACTGCGCCGATGTTGGCGGGTGAGAGGGGTATGTCGGCTCCGGTGGCGGTTGTTGTTGACGGGGCTTGTGCAGAGCTGCCTCTAGGTCGTAGCCGGCCATGGCGCTCTCGGCGTCGCCCAGCTGCACCAAGGTGCTGATCGCATTGCTCGACTCATATGCAGGCGCCGCCGCCGGCATCGTCGGCAGCAGGGCTGCAGAACACCCTCTCGGCCCCGCTCAAGATCTTCCCACGCTGCACCAAACCCTCGAAGCTGACGCTCGCCTGGCTTCTCCAGCTAGCCACCGCCGCCCGTCCAGCCTCCCCTACCTGTCTCGCTCAGTACGAGTGCTGATAGCCGTCGCCACCGAGCTATCGCTGGGACCTACTGGCGCCGCAACCAGGGCCCCCAGCCAAGGACAGCGCCGCAAAAAAGACCCCCGCGTCACTGTTACCGGTCGATTCTGCACACATGAAACCTCTGATGGGAAACACATAGTGGGGCGCGCGGCGCGCGCGGTTTCTCTGCTCAGCGCTTGAATTCGAAATCGAACAGTCACCGCACACGCGGCGCCAGGCACCGTCGCCCAGAGATTGTCAATACTCGAAACAACGAGCCCAGTACCAGTACCAGTACTTGCCGCGGCCATCAATACCGGTACCAGTACCAGTACCAGACAAGGCGCACGTACCAGTACCAATACCAGTACCGCGCGAGTGTGTCAATACCGGTACCAGTACCAGTACCAGACCGCGTGGCGGGCACCAGTACCGATACCAGTACCAGTACCGGTACCAATACCAGCGCAGCTGTCAGTACCAGTACCAATACCTGCACGGCATGTTCATTACCAGCCTCTGGGTAATAACGCATCTCAAAAATGTAGGCACCAAAGTGGCACGTGGGCGCTCCAGGCACAACCTCAAGTTTGAACTTGTAGGTGTGTGCAGCACTTTTTGAGCCAACCGCCGGCGCTCGACCACCACCCACGGCGCCACCCCGGGTGACCCCAGCGTGCTAAACAGGCAGGTATCGACTTGGGAAAGTATCGATGCAGTGGCGCCAGTCAGTACCAGTACCAGTACCGCCCAACCCTGTCAATACCGGTACCAGTACCGGTACCAGTACTGAAAAAATGTGACGGTACCAGTATTTCAATCGATACTACCGGTATGGGTACCGGTTTGCACTGCAGTATTGACAATCTCTGACACAGACGCACCTGGACAGGGGGGGAGGCGCATGGGGCAGGCACTCAAGGCACAGGCGGGTGCGGCAGACAAGACTTACGAAGGCGTCCACACGCCAAGCCTTGCGGGTGAGCTGCTCATAGTGTCCCTCAGTGGAGATGCTGCTGTGTGTTGAATGAACACAAGATGATCCGGGTTAACCACGGGGCGGTGTTAGTTGCAGTGTGTGCAGTGTAGCTGTGTCTGTGGTGCATGCCGCAGCACGCCAGGCATGCTACCGGTCGTCGACTAGCATAGCAGCGGCCTGCGGGCGGCGAGGGCGTTGTGTATCCCCTATTTCTACCACTATCTCTGAAGTAGGACACGGAAAGCCACGTGTGGCAGCAGCCATGCAGCACCTGCAACAGCACCATCTGGTAGACCCCCCCCCCCCGCAGCAAGCTGCAGCAGCAAGGACACCCATGCCACTGGCCACACTGCTGCGCGTGGGTGACCTGCATATTGATGTTTGTGATTTTATGCAAACCTTCCGGACCTGCAACGCTTGATGAGTGGATTATGACTGGCTACGGTTTGGGCCCATCCGCTCATCATGTCATAGCAGGTGCCGGCATCTTTGTCCCTCAACAATTAACACTTGTCCCAGCCGGGCTCTCCGACATCATGATAACTGTCACCCGCTCTAGCCATGGCACGCCTTATTCTGTTGCTGGCTGGCTGGGCTGGCACAGCCTGGTGGCGTGCATAGTTATCTAACTGCAGTGCTTCAGTGGCTGCGCACTCCGAATTAATTCTGGCCATCCTCAGCTAGGCTAAGGCTAGCTGACGCTGCCTTCCTTACATGGGGCACGTGCAAGGCATGTGTTTTTATTATGTTTCAGTTGCTGGCAATTCTGAGGCGTCCTCAGCAAGGCTAGCTTAGCAGGGCTGTCGGCATGAATTTGCTGCGGTACAAAATTAACGGTGCATGCATGGCTTGTGACGACATCAGGCGGTGGTTCGCTGACTGCGGCAGCAGGCCACATGCACTGCTGCAACTGTTGCCATGTCATGGGCTCCGTGAGGCGGTTTTGGCAGTGCAGCTCCAATCCACACTGTGCAAAGCCCTGCCTGCAGGCCTTCTGCGCCACATGGGGACTACCTGTTTCTGGGGTACAATCCCGTGTGATATATTCACGATAAACCCTGTATGGGGCGGTAGTTGCTCGTTCGAACATGTACCGGTACATTGTGACAAGTGCTCTGAGGCACCCCCCCTAGAGTGCAAACACTGACTAGAATGCAGCAGGCGCACAAGTCGCACCACATGCAGCTACGCACTGGAGGCTGCATGTGCACTTATGTGGTATCACGGCACAAACGCTCAATACAATAGCCGCCCCTGACCTGCCCCTGTTGTGCACCACTGTACCTTGGTTGCATATCAGGCACAGGCATCTGGGCGGCCATTTTTCAGCGCTACATCGGCCCAGGCCACTACCTGCACGTCAGCTCCGTCTGCCGTGACTGGCGCCACGCCTACAGCCAGGCCCATCGCTGCCGCTGACTTGCTGAGCACCGCTGCTGCTCAGCAGAACTGCTGCAGTGGGCAGTGTGCAAAGGGCTTTCCGCGCCCTAAGCGGAGTATATAAAAGTACAACGGCTGCCCGCCCAGCGTGCGGCTGCTACGCGGCGCCGCGCAGTGCGGCAATGTGGAGGCGCTGCAGCGCGCTCTGGATGTCGGCTGCTTTTTAGACCCTGGCGTCGCAGAGTGTGCAGCGGCTGGGGGGCATGTGCAAGTGCTACAGTGTTTGCGGCAGCGGCAGCGGTGGCGCCGCACAGTCACGCAACCCGTACTGGCAGCGGCTGCCCAGCATGGCCACCTGCACGTGCTGCAGTGGGCGCACGGCAAAGGGCACGCACCTGGCGCTACCGTCATGCAAGCAGCGGCGAGGGCCGGCCACCTGCACATTGTGCAGTGGCTGCGCGAGCACGACTGCCAGCGGAACAATGAAGCGTGGGTCTCCGCTGCCTGTCATGGCCACCTGCACGTCTTACGGTGGCTGCATGCCAGCGGCTGCCCGCCCTGCGACGATTATGGCCGTGTACCAGAGATGGCAGCTTTGGGTGGCCACCTGCACGTGCTGCAGTTTCTGGAGAGCATTGGCATGAACGTGAGGCCTGGCTACCATGCTGCTTGCAGGGGCCACCTGCATGTTCTGCAGTGGCTGCATGAGCAAGGTATACCCTGGCACCCGGAGACGTGCAGCATGGCGGCAATGTGCCACCAATTGCATGTGCAGCAGTGGGCGGTGGCAAACGGGTGTCCGTGGGATCCACATTTGTGCATGCATCGTGTGGAGAAAGGCTTTGCTTGGGCACCGCCTACATCGAAAGGCGAGGAGTGCTTGCAGTGGATAGAAGACAATTCTTCAGCCGGAACAGTTGCAGCGGCATTAGATCGCAATTTTGGTGGCAGTGGCAATTTTGGTGGCAGTGGCAATTTTGGTGGCAGTGGCAATTTTGGTGGCAGTGGCAATTTTGGTGGCAGCGGCGGCAGCAGTGGCAGCACCACCAGCTGCTGCTGCCCGTGTGCATGCAACGTGTGCCCCGCGAAATTGCAGCAGTAGCACGTGCTACCACATAGACAGCAGGTCACATGCGCAATCTATGCCGCTGGTATGTAAATCAGGGCGCGGCACTGCGTCCCCCTTTTTCCCTGTGAATTCCACTACATCTTGGCAACTGCTATTGCACCAGCACTGGGGATGAGCCTCTTCTGTTTTTTATGCTGGTGCTGCTGCCTCGCCGCCTGAGGCGCACCTGCAATCACTGCTGGTGCATCTGCTTGCCGCAGTCAAGAACTCAGTGAGCATGCATACTCAGCGCACGCATAAAAGGCAGTGCCGTGAACGCATGCACATGAGCAGTGTCGCATGTCGTCTACCATAAGGAGCACACGTTACATTGCATGCAGCAAGTGCACAGCAGTCAACTCTTGCACAACCAACTGCCTGGGTGAAACATGTGCTCTAGCTCTGGCAGGGGTGCGGAGTCTGGCGGCAGTGCGCACAGGCCAACACACCCGCGGCTGCTGAGTACATATTGGCTACACTTACACTACTGTTGAGCAGCCCCGCTGCGTTTGACCCAGTCAAGGACTGTACGTATGCACCGTAAACAAGGTGTGCCTTGGTTGGTACTGAGTTGCTCATGCATTCAAAGAGCCAGCTGTGCGCAGCAGCTGCAGGGCATTCTCAGCTCACACAAGCACTGCTGCTGCACGCCCTACAGGGGTGCACAAGCACGCATATATATGCTACAGCGACTATCGCTCACGCTGTATCACATGTGAATACACGTTCATTACACGCTCATAATTGCGTTTGACCTATAATGATGTGTGTACTCTTATTAAACTCCGCTTAGGGCGCGGAAAGCCCTTTGCACACGGTGCGTGTGACCAGGAAATCA
>JAULBY010055715.1:0-11151 GCA_032358315.1 Ophiocytium majus
CGCCCGACTAAATACCCGTAGTATGTACTTGGTGCCCACATGCCCCCATGTCTCCATGACCAATACACAAACTTCAATTACCTCCGCGCGCCAAACTTAAACAACTCGTTTTTGTGTGTTGCGCAAGCCTGTTGCAATTGCTGGCAAACCTTGTTGCTGGCGCGTGCACCATGGACGAGGGGCCGTCCCACCGGGCAGGAAAGGGGAAGGGCAAAGCCCGAGGACCACCAGGGAAGGGTCCCAAGGGAGGTGGCGGGGGCAGAGGAAAAGGTGCGACCCGCTCCTGAATGCGGGTTGTCCCTTGCAAACCGTGGCTGCAAGTCTGGTGTCGGCGACACCTCTGGTATCCGCTGCCCGTGCTCCTGTCAACCCACCGCCAAGTCTTGACTCCTGTGCCACCTACTCGCAGACTCTGTTGTCCCTGCCTGCCACCTGCCGCTCACATGCCAACATGAACTGTTGTTCGCTGCTGGTGCTTGAGTGGCCCGCAGGCAAGCGCAGCAGTGGAGGGGGCGGCGGCGGCAGGGGCCATGGCCCCCGCACCTACTTTGGCTATGCGCAGGAGAATGCAGGGGCGGAGGTGGCGCAGGAGGAGGAGGCGGCAGCTGCCAAGGGCATGGCCGTCAAGCTGCGGATGTGGGACTTCGAGCAGTGCGACCCTAAGCGGTGCACAGGGCGGAGGCTTTGCAGGCTAGGTGAGTGCGTTGTGAGCAGCGGTGGGAAGGCACCGCTAGGTGCATACAGCACCCGTGACGTCCACAGCATGGAGATGTTTTTTAATTCGTGGGCCTCTTTCCACAGGCGGGCACCTTGTCGCTATCACCAGTTTCAGGAGCACACAGAGCAGCAGGTTCGGTTCTTGCAAAGTACTACACTGGTACTGGATGATATCACACCTCTGAAGCTGTGGCCTGGCAATCAGCCCCAGCCATGGCAGCAGCTGGGCTTGGCAGCCTTGTAAATCCCGCACAGAAGAAGCGGTTTGCTGAGCAAGTGTGCGCTGTGTACTTGTGTGCTGGGTTGGCAGCGTGCTGGGTCTGCAGATGGCAGCACACATGCTCTACCTTTGGCAGCATCACGCAAGCTACTTGAGTCAAGCAATCCCTAGTCCCTATTACGAAAACTCAATCTAGGAGCGATAGACTCTAGGTCACCCCACCGGTAGGGGCCGTCGACCTGGGCGGACCCGTGCAAAGGGGTGCTATTATGTCTCTAAAGCATCCTTCTAGCCCGCAAGGCAAGTCTGTGAAGCGGCGTGGTAGGGTGGGCACTGCAAGGGTTGCCCGGGTACATAAACCACCTTGTGGATGGGCATTGTGCTGGCACTTGCCCGCACCTTGCGGCCGTGGTTGCGCTTGAAAACACATTTTTTTATTGAAAGAAATGGCAGCTGCTCCGCACTGTGTGACAGCAAAATTTGGCTGTGGCAGTGAGTTTGAAGGGTTTGGTGGTGTGCACATGGCACATGCCGCACAAGCAGCGGCAGCAGCTGCCGCAGGCAGTGGCGGTGGCGCCTTGCGCTGTGGTCCGCAGTGACAGCTTTCTTTCTTTTTTTTCACTTGGTGGCCACCTGTCCTCAGGTGTCATGAGAAATGGCAGCAACACTAGTCTTGTATTGTGAGAAATGGTAAAGCAACATTTGTGTCACTGAGCGCGTTGCCAAGTGATTGCCAACCCCTATACTGTCACGCAAGCAGTTGTTGTTGCGCACCGGTGAAACAAGTGAACGACAAGCATACACGTGCCAGTAAGAGTTGTTTTTGCTTTAGGAAGTTTATTCGTCTTCATGTCTTTCATTAGATCCAGACACCAAAACCTGATCGCACTAGACCTCTACATCCTTACGCGCGCTAGACCTCTACATCCTTACGGCATTGTAGCAAAGAATACGTATAACACAGCCATCTATAACTACAGTAGTACAAATCTTATTACTGCTACACTTTTGTGGTTCATCTTATAAATACTGTACCTTTTTGCGTTGGTACTGCGTCCAAGTATACTTTTCTAGTATTGACAGAGAGACTTGAGCCCCGCCGCCTGCGCACCACTCTGCATTCTGCTTGCCCATGCTGTCTTTTTGCCCCCTTGCGGCGCTGCGCGGCCAGGCTTTGTGCGGGAGATGGACCTGGGAGCCCCCTTTCAGGGGATGGTGCTCAGCCCAAATGGCGAAAAAACGGTTTCGCCAGAGGACAGGGAGATTGTGGAGACCCTCGGAATTTCTGTCATTGACTGCTCGTGGGCACGCTTGGACGAGGTGGGTTTTACCACGCTGTGTCTTACCAACACACAACACACACACAACACACACACACACACACAACACACACACACACACACACTTTCCACTACCAAAAGCTATTGGGCAGTGTACCGTTTTGGCCCTAAGTGTTTGTATTATTTAGCCTTGTTGGCCAAGACGGCAGTAGGTACAATTGCCTGGCTCAGCAAATTTCGGTGGTTGTTTTGGTACCTCCAGCAGTTACTTGCTCCTTGTGGAGACCCTCGGAATTTTTGTCATTGACTGCTCATGGGCGCGCTTGGACGAGGTGGGTGCCACGTTGTTCCTTACAAAAGCTGTGGGCTAGCGTACCATTTTTGGCCCTTGATGTTGTAATGTTTTGCACTCTTGAGCAAGACGTCATCAAGTGCAGTTGCCCGGGTCAGCAATTTCAGTGGTTGTTTTGGTGCCTTCAGCAGTGAATGTACTTTTTGTGGAGACCCTTGTGGAGACCCTTGGAGTTTTGGTCATTGACCGCTCGTGGGCGCGTGTTTGATGAGGTGGTTGCCATGTTTTCCCCCAAGTATTTTTATGCAGTTGTGCGTGTGGGCGTGCAAGAGACCCTGCCACGCATGCCAGCACACTCGTGGCGGTGGCACAGGTAGTTTTTTCGGTTGTGTTCGTTTGTACCCAATATGTTTGCACACATTGTACCCAATATGTTTGCACACATTGCATCGGCACTTTTATGCTGACTGTTGTTGAGCTCAAAGGCACAAGCAGTCAGCAGCACCCCCTTTTAACGATACGCACTCGCGGGCGTGGAAGAACCAGGTGATGCAAGCAAAACGCTCTTGGCGATGGCACATGCCCGGCAGCGTATGCACACGAACGCACGAAGCTCTCTGAACAACCAAGAGCAGCAACAGCTGCTAGTGGGCAGGCCTGAGCCGCCGGCAAGTTCTGTAGTAGTATTACTTGCACATGAGTGTATGAAATAACGGCTTTGTGTATAGCTGGTGGAAAAACAGGTACACATACGTACTTCGAAATATGTATCTATACTATAACCTAACAAAAATGGTTGTGCAATGCCGCTGATCAAACACAATAAATGTACTTGTGAAGCATACCTAATACCAGGTACATGGTACTTCGAAGCGCTTCAGAAGGATGATACTAATTGATGTTGTCGATTCGTTAAGCACACAAACAAAAAGGAAATGGGTCGCTGACACTCGACCCTCCCTCCCCAACACACACACACACAAAAAAACACACATGCAGGTCCCATTCCAGCAGATGCGGCAGGGCCACCACTGCCTACTGCCATTTATGCACCGCTGCTGGTTCCTTACACTTCTAATCCCGCACAACCAAGTTTTTGATTCTTTTGAAACACGCCAAAAAAAAACGGGATGCCTGGTGGCTGACTCTAAGATCCCCTCCCCACCCCCCCCCCCCCCCCCCCCCCCCCCCCACACACACAAACTCGCAGGTCCCGTTCCAGCAGATGCGACGGGGGCACCACCGGCTGCTGCCATTCCTGGTCGCGGCCAACCCCGTCAACTACGGCAAACCCTCCAAGCTCACGTGTGCAGAGGCGCTTGGCGCTACGCTGGCCATCGTGGGGCTGCGCTCAGAGGCGGAGCTGCTCATGGACCAGTTTGGCTGGGGGCCAGAGTTTCTGAAGGTGCGGGACAGGACCAGGATTTGTTGACAGTTAGGGGCACACGTCTCTTCTGCCATCTGAGTGGTACTGTGCAGTTAGTGCTACTTTGAAGTTTGACGCCATGCTCCGTCTGGTTTGCTAAGCAGCTGCAGCAAAATGCGCCGCTCTTGGACAGTCACATGCAACCGAGGGACTGATTGACGGTTTTGGCGCACACAGCTTGATACAGCAGACTCTG
Source organism: Ophiocytium majus (assembly GCA_032358315.1). NCBI lineage: Eukaryota > Xanthophyceae > Mischococcales > Ophiocytiaceae > Ophiocytium > Ophiocytium majus. Next base: position 4,132 of record JAULBY010055715.1, read on the forward strand.
ATGATGATGATGCCAAGTTCGCTGTGATTTAGCATCGTGTAGAGCAGCCTAGCAGGCGTGGCTGCGGCCCCTGGTACGTGTCACTGCCACGCAGCAGGTTCTTTTTTAGCACATGCACATAGCAACGCCAAAACTTGTGCTGTGCTCCTGCTCAGTAAATGTGCCCCTCCCGCCCTCCTGCGTAGATCACTGCAGATATTTTGGCGCGCTCCTCCAAAGCATCAAAAATGTACCAAGGTACATTTCAAGACATAAAGGCGCACACGCACAACAGTTACACAACTTGTGCTGCAAAATTGTACTTACAAAAGTACGTTGATCACCCTTCGTGCGCTGCTCCTGCCCTTCCCGTGCAGATCAACGCGGACGTTCTAGCACGCTATGCGGCATGCAAGCTAAGAATAAATAAAATATAGTGGTAAAAGTACTGCGGAGCCCAATAAAGGCACTGCAGCCGCCCTAAAAACACAAAAACCTGCGGCGCTGCTCCCGCCCGTCCCGTGCAGATCAACGCGGACGTTCTAGCGCGCTATGCGGCGTGCGCCACGGGAGCGGACGTAATCGCCGCCCAGGCAGAATTTATTCGCGATTGTGAACGCGAGGCCGCGGAACGCCGCGCCTGCCCCCGCCGCGACCTCCCTCCCAGCGACAGCGAAAGTGGCAGCGACAATGCATCAGATTGTGATGGCGACGGCGGTGCTGGCGGCGGTGGTGGTGGTGGTGGCGGCGGAGGGAGGAAGGGGGGGAGGCAGGGGGAGGGGGCAGGGGTGCAGATGGGGTGTGGGTTGTCGGAAGATTTTTTGCCACCGGCATATTCGTCAGAGGAGGACGGGAGGCGGAGTGGTGGTGATGAGGACGTGGTGGAGGGGGCGGCGGCGCTGGCAATCAACGGCGAGGCAGATAGTGGGGTGCTGTGATGTGCAGTGGTTGCTGGCAACAGTGGTGCTCAGTGCTAGTGTATACTGTACAGTTCCATTATGCGGGAGTCTTATTATTAGGCCTTGGTTTGCGCGTGTGCGCGCCAGCAAGTGTGGGCAACGTGTACAAATGCATGCAAACACATTCCATTTGTGTGGCCTGTCGTCTGTGTGATGTGCCTTTGCCGTGTGGCAATGCCATACACTGCGCTTGTTGCACAATAGTGCCCCGCTGTGCACACCAACCATCAAGCCATATACTACGTAGTAGTAGTACTATGAAGTACCTGTGGTACCTCTGAAGTACCTGTGGTACCTCTGAAGCACCTCATGGGACACGCAAATTACAACTGGTGGGTAATGGAAGCCGCTCCCTTAGACAGCTGTGACGCGGGTCTGTAGTGCACCTGCTGGGGCTACATCACAAAGCATGGTGCTCAGCATTGGGACCTTGTCAACTTGCAAGCAGGGGAGGGCTCAATGATGCTTGTCAGTCGCGCGCACACCGTGTCCGCAGGGTTTTCCAAGTGGAGTTTGAAATACAAACATGCTACTTCAAGTGTAGAGTGTGCAGGCATGCATGACATGGGCCCTTGCACACCCGCAAGTGCAAATGCATGAAACCACTTCAAGTGTGTCCATGACGAGTCGTTGACGATGTGCACAAAAAACAAGCGAAAGCGTGCATGATACCGAATAGTGGAAACCGCTTCGAATGGGCATGCACAACTTGCAGCAGGCAGTGAGCTGTTTGCCAATTTCAAGTGTGTGCGCTAATGCCATGTCACCGAACATGAACACCTCAAAACACCACACTGTAAGCTGCAGAACATGCGCACAGCCGCAAGCCACACAAACAGTAGCGCCGTGTAGCTGATAAACGCCACCCTTCACCACGCCAAGCGCACACATGCTTGCACACTTTATTGATATGTACAGGCGTGTGTGTGGTGCGGGTGCGCGCGCGTGCAGCCAGGTGCCGCCGCCGCCGCTTCTGCCCTCACAACCCTTGCATGCTCCCCATTTTGTGGCAGCGGCGGCAGCGCGAACTGCGTAATTTTGTGAGCAGGCTGCCCCCGACCGCTGGTAACACACACAGGTGTGTCAGCCGTTGGTTGCATGATTGAGAGCCGCTGCCTGGCGCAGCTGTGCTCAGCACAAGGGGTACGCCTGGGGCAAGGGGGTCTTCTGACAAAGCAGGCTAGATGGAGCAGGCCCAGCTGAGATGCGGGGTGTCAAGTGTAGCAGCCACGCATGTTTTTTCTGCAGCACCGAGCTTGGCTTCGCTAAGGGGGACAGATCAACAGAGTGGACCTCTGCAAATAGGCGGCACAGGCAGCTGCTGCCCGCAACGCTCACTGCTGGGCAGCGGCGTCAGGTAGCAGATGGCACTTCCGCTGCTGAGCACTGCTGCCGCGGCTGCTGAGCATTGTTGCCGCTGCTGCTGAGCACTGCTTGCCGCGGCTGCTAAGCACTGCTGCCGCTGCTGCTGAGCACTGCTTGCCGCGGCTGCTAAGCACTGCTGCCACGGCTGCTGAGCGCTGCTGCCGCGACTGCTGAGAACTGCTGCCACGGCTGCTGAGCACTGCTGCCGCGGCTGCTGAGCAGGATAGTGATTCGCTGCTCAGCGGTTGGCCATGGTGACGGAGCGCACGTTCTTGCTGGGTTTCTTGCCCAGTTCCTGCGAGCGCGTCAACACAAAACAACAACAACGGGCGTTGGCGCAACCAAACGACCAGTTCAGACAGTGGCGCTCAGGTGGCAACTGAGTGCAGTGGTGTGTACCAGCCCCCTACGGCACCAGCACATGTGGGAAAGGGGGGGGGGGCGGGGCACAGTAACAGATCAGAGATGGCAACAAGGCACGGCATGGTGCGCATGCCACGAGGCAAGTGCATGAGAGCATGCCACCAGCATGCCGCACTTGCCAGCCAGTAGCACCAGGTGCGCGCACACAAACGCACGCACACGCACACGCACACGCTGCGAGCAGCCCCTGGCATGCACACGACAATGTCGGCGCGCACCACTCGAAACCGGGTTCTATTTTTTTCCGGGTTTTCAAGAAAAAGGCCCTGGTACCACTTTGCTCAACCCACCATCGCCTGTGCGTGGTGTAAAATACTTTTTTTTTTAACGATGTTGTTTGTAGTTGTTGAAGTAACGCACTATTGTTAAAGTAATGCACGACCAAGGTGAATGGCTCACCAGCATGCGCTTTGCAATCTGCTCGTGGGTGCTCTTGGGCTCCTGCGCGCCTCCGCTCCTGGCAGACGGCAGCATCTCCGTGTCCACCCTGCAAGCGCCAGTCAAAAAATGAAGCGAAAAAATGTTAACAGAAGAGAACTTAGCTAATCTTTTAGCCAACCTTGAGATAAAAACCAACAAACACTTGACCTTCGAATTTCTAATAGATCTGGAAGAATAGTTACAAGTGCCAACGCAGCGGCGAGTGGCCTCGTCATGTGATTCCGCTCAGGTAAACGTTGCTCAAGCATGTACTTCGGCGTAGTTTGCAGATCAACCTTTGGGTGAACACCTTGGCGCTACTGCGCGCATGTCAGCCTGAGGAACTGGTGCGGTAACAGAATACGTGGTCATGTGCCCTTGTGCCAATGCAGGTCTGAGTGGTTGCTGCTGCGAGATTGGGCTTACACGCCACACAAAGCCGCCTGCAAGAGAGCATGGCTGCATGCTCCGCAACAACCAGACCGCTGCCACTAAATCATCACCACCACCACCATTAGAAACAACCAACCTGCCCACGAAAGAAATGCAGCAGCACCAGCGGCAGTACCACCACCAGCAGTAACGGCGGCGGCGGCGGCAGCAGCGGTGGCGGCACCACCACCAGCAGCGCCAGCAACAGCAGCAGCAACGCCTGCAACTAAGAAGCACTCGTTCCAGAACAGCGCCGGCGGGACAGAGATACAACATGGCGCTCAGGCAGCAGCAAACCTGCCCTGGGTAAATATGTACTCTGGCACCATGTCAGGCTTTTTTTCAAGCACGCAGTGCTGAGCACTGCCAGAGCTCTTTTTCTTTCGCAGCAGCACGTCCGGGTCATGCTTTTTCACGTCACACGCACATCATGTGCAGAGGGCTTTCCGCGCCCGAAACGGAGTTTTATAGAAGTGCATAAAGTATACGAGTTGCGTGCGCACCTGCTCTGGGGGCGGTGAGCGAATGCCAGGCCGTGGGAGCGCGGCACGCGCACGCGGGTGGACGTGTCCACCTTGGCAGCGCGCTGCGCCGCCGACTGGAAGACGTCTTTCACCGACTCCTGCGCACGCCGCACGCGGGTGTGAGCAGGCGCGGCAGCGCAGCACAGCGGCGGCAGCAGAGAGCAGGGGTCAGCGTGTGCGAGTCACACCATTGAATGTGGGGGTGGTATATGGACCCAAGCACAGAGGGCAGGTGCCAGCGCCGCATGGTGTTCCTTGACGTCACGTGTGTTGGCGCCACGCGCGATGTTACCCAGTTGTAAGCGCGACAGCACAGTGCAGCGGCGGCAGCAGAGAGCGGGGGTCAGCATGTGTGACTCATACCATGGAGGCGTGGTCTGCTGCTTTTTTCATACTGCGGCACCATGGCAGCGCTGTTCCGTTATATGAACCGAAGCACCCAGAGGCAGGAATCGCAGGCCAGCAGCACCTACGCCATATACTTCGAAGTGCATACTTTTAAAGTATCACTAGTAAGGTTATTGATTTGCACTTGCGGCGTGCAAGAGCCCATGTCACGCAAGTCAGCACGTACGTGGCCATGGCACATGCCCGGCAGTGTATGCACATGAGCACACAAAGCGTGTAGTACATGAAGTAAAGGTGTTTAGTTCTCTAAACTACAGCATGTGGGTGACTCACCGTTGCCGCGGCGGCAGGCTTCTTGCGCGCCACCATCTGGCGCCTCTCCTCCCGTGCCAGGTCCATCTCGTCCGCCCTCGACAGCGCACGCAAGTCCGTCTGGCGGCGGCACAGTGGCACAACACAGATGGGGGGGGGGAGCAGACGGGGGGCAGACACGGCATAGCAGTGCAAGATGCAGTGAAGCAGTGAGTTGTTGGCCGTCACCGCGCGGTGACTGCCCCGAGGGCGCACGTGAAAGCCTTACCATACTACAGTAGTATACTACAGTAGTATGTGGTACCGGTATTGTATACTTCAGAAGTATTGTTCACACATAATGTTTGTGTCAGCAAAACATTGTGATGTGTGGTGATGGCTGCACACACAAGGTGGGGGGCAGCAGACGAGGGGGCAGACACCTTGCAGCAGTGCAAAATGCAGTAAGGCGGTGAGTTCTCGCCCGCCGCCTCGCGGTGACTGCTCAGCAGCAGTGCACATCTACAAAGCCAAATGGTAACATGTGGCGCAGCATGCGGTGCGCACACATGTTCCTTATCAGCGAGTCGCCGTGATATGCCACGTGCTCAGTCCCCTTACTTCCTGCTTGTGGATGGGGCGGCACCGCTTCTCAATGCGCGACCGCAGCACGCGCTCGTTGCCACCCGGCACATGTGGTGCTTGCTCAGCAGCAGCGCACATGATACCCTTAGCACCATAATAGTAATACTAGCACTATACCACAACATCAGTGGTACTTCACATGCACGCCACTTCTCCGGCCCCTCTCACCCCCTTGTTGCAGATGGGGCGGCATCACCTCTCAATGAACGACTGCAGCACACACTCATTGCCAGCCGGCACTCATTGCCAGCCAGCACTTGTGGTGCTTGCTCGGCAGGCTAACTCAGCAGCAGGGCACATGAGACCATTCATCGTCGAAAAACTTCGAAGTACTACTAGTAGTAAATACTTAGAACTACTACGGGGCGGGTGCTGGTGTGGGCGGGGGGGGGGCGCTCGGCCTTGCATGGCACCCTGGCGGGTGACCTGCCCTGGCAGGTCGAGCCCTAAGTAGCCTGCTGGCACCCGCTAGCCCTTTCTTTGTTCGTACACATACTTTGCCATGCATTTGCCCTAACACCCAGTGGCCGCGCTGGCATACATGACATGGGCTCTTGCACGCCCACAAGTTCAAATAAATGAAACTACTCTAGTCGCATGTAGCGTGCAGCTAATGATGCGCTCCCGTCCTGCTTTGGGCGGGAGGACCGACTGCCAGCACTCACCACACCTCAATGCGGCTGGTTTTTGTTCTCTCTTCGATCTGCAGAAGCAGCCCATGCGTGCGTAGGAGAGTTTGCTGTTGCCACTCTGGACCTGCTGCAGCTGGCAGTGCAAGCTTGCGCTTCTTCCCTGGTGTGCTTCAAATGGCGCCAGCTACTGCCACTGTGTGCCCAGAGCGGAAGTGCTGTGTGTGCGCGGTCATTTTCAAGGCTGTGCCTGAAGTGTGCATTGGCGGCGCGGCAAACCGATGCCAACAACCAAGCTATTCCCTGCGCCTGTGAAGGAGCACCAGCATTGACATGCTGTCACTGCTGCAGCTACTTTTACAGGGACAAAGCACTGGCATATATATGGTAGAAGTATAAAAAGTACTGCTGTGATGATATGGCGATTGCGCACAGCAGTGTGGGAGCCTGTAACGCACTCGGACAGTGCACAACAACAGCGAAGCATGACCAGCTGGTGCGCCCAAGCACTCTCTCTAACCGTACCATAGCAATCTAGGCCATCACCACAGCCACCTGGGCCACATGATGGCGCAAGATGCAGTGGCGGCAGCAGCAGCACCGACAGCGCGAACTGGGCAGGCAGCAGCTGCAAGCGCACACGCCCCCCCCCCCCCCCCCCAGGCACGCACAGCCACACTGCGGCTGCAGCGAGGTGGTGATGCGCATACTTCGAAATACATTCATCACACCTGTCTAGCCTGGGATTATACCCAGCCCGCCATTCCACGGTGTCACCACACAGGGGCGGCCGTGCAACCCGCAGCGCCCTCACAAAACCGCTACACGGCCACCACCGCCGGACCATAACGGGGGCCAGGTCGAGAGGCGAGCGGGGCGTCCGAGCGGGCCCGCCGGCCCGCCATAGGGTATGTACTGCCGTCTGGAGTCCCTATCTCACACACCACCGCCAGCGTCACCGCTGCCGCCGCAGCCGCCGCAGCCGCGCCCCTGCCGCCGCCGCCG
>JAULBY010055726.1:0-11150 GCA_032358315.1 Ophiocytium majus
CGCCGCCTCCGCCCTCACATCCTGTGAGTTTGGGGGGGGGGTATAGGGTGGGGGGGAGGGGGGGGGGTCATTTCAACTGTCTCTGTGACTTCGACTCTCTGACTTCAGCTCTCTGATTTCAACTACGTGCAGCAGTAAATTTAAGTTTGACAGCAGGAAGTGAGGTTCGATGATACCCTTTGTTTGGGTTAAAATCTTTGCACAGCAGCATAGCACATGCACAGCAGCAGAAAAACAGAGATAAGTGCTATGCTGGATCCACCACCCGGCGCACGGCGCACTGGGCCACGGTAAACCACAACTTCAACTTGTAATTGAAGTTTGGTTGCGACACCCAAACTCACCTCCGAGCGCGCCTCCAGCAGGCACCCAGCCGCCTGCTCTATCCTAAGCAGATAGGGCCTCACGGAGGTGCCCAGCAGTTCCAGCAGCGTAGCCACGCACCGCAGCGCGCCCGCCGCCACCATCGCCTCCCCACCCACCAAATCCTCGGAGCCAGCCATGCACGCGAGCACGGCTGGCACCGCCTGTGGCAGGGCGCCAACCAGCTCTGCCCTGCGAGCCTGCCGGTCGGACGGGCTCGCTGGCGATGTGGTCAGCCTGCGGGCCAGCAGGGCCAGCGAGGCTAGTGCGCTGGCACGTGTGCTGGGCAGCTCCCCGGGTCTCAGCAGTGCAAGGATGGCGGAAGTGATGGTGGGCACATCCTGCGCCAGTTCCGCAGCGGGGCAGCTTTCCAGTGTCGCGGACAGCACCTCAGCTCTGGACCATGCATCCAAGGCTGCGCCGTTGCCGCCCCCGCCACCCCTTCTGCACCCCTCTTCTAGCCACGCCCTGGCTTCCTTGGCTGAGGAAACAGGGGAGGGTGCCCGGGCAATGCAGCCAGCCACAGCTTGGACTGCATCGCAGCTGTGACTGGGGGAGGGAGGCCGGTGGCGGCGGCCTCCGCTGCTGCCGCCGCCACCTGCTTGTACCCCCGACACCACCCATTCCGCCAAGCAGAAGCTCATGACTGTGCAGGCGGCCAACCAGCTCCTGCCCAGTGGGTTGCGTCACAGCCGCAGCGCCACCAAACGAGCTGAAGGGGAACATACAGCAAGACCCCCCCCCATGCAAGGAAACGGCAAACACTCGAACCGAGCTCAGTGCGCTAGTAGGGTCATCGATATCGCTGTGGACAGGGGGGGGGTCACACACCGGTGCCGGGAGAAGAGAGCCTAGCACCGGTTGCGCAATTCACACTGGCATCCGCCAGCAGCAGAGCAGCACCACCGCAACGAGAGCGTTTCCCACAGGGTGCCCTGCTGCTGCCCGGTCTGCTGGGGGTGCTTGCGACGAACACACACACACACGGCAGCAGCAGCCATGGCGACGCGCAGGGCGTCCACCCTGCCCGATGGCATGGACCTGGAGTCCCTGGGCTGCCTGGTCAGCCAGATGACGCCAGACCAGCTGCAGGCGCTCACATCCATGGCCCTGCACAAGGCGGACGAGGGAGGAAAGGAAGCTAGCAAGGGTCAGGTGGGGACACACACACACCAGCACCGCCATTCACTCACAGTGCGTGTGCCCGCTGGAGTGAAACACCAGCAGCGCTGACAGCAGCGTGGCCAGCACTGGCGCCAGCCACGTTTCAACATCTCCGATGCTGCTGGCTGCGTTGCAGCCAGTGCTGGGAGGCCGGGCTGGCGGCCGGCTGCGAACAGCAAAGTGCAGCTGGTGCGACAACGTGCGCAGCCGTGCCTGCACGTGCTTGCGCGTTCATCGCTGCTGTGGTGGTGGTGGTGCTGCTGCTGATGCCGGTGCATGCACGGACTGCACAGCCTCACAACCTTTCCACAGCAGCAGCCCTGTTCCCCCCCCCCCACACACACACAACACACACACACACACCAGACCTCAGCGAATCCAAGCCATGCATTGCTGCACTGAACAGCACTCTAATTTTCTGGTGCTGCTGCCGCGCATGACAGCTTATGGGAGGCCTCATGGGCATCCTGTCGGCCAACTGGAAGGCGGTTACGGAGCTCAATGACCCAGGCAGCCCAAGCCCGGGCAAAACGGAGGCCGGTGCGCGCTCCCCCACGGAGGCCTCCAAGCTGCTGCACACGCAGGTGACCATCTATTTATTATTATTATTTTCACTTTGTTGGTTGTATGTTGTGCTCTTATGAAAACTCATCTAGGAGCGATAAACTCTAGGTCTCCTCACCGGTAGGGGCCTTCACCCTGGGCGGACCCGTGCAAAGGGGTGAACAAAGCAAAGATAGCGCCAAATAAGAAGCAGCAAATCTCGCACCTACCGAAGCGCGGATTCTTATGTGTTGATGCTGTGTGAGTGTTTCATTGCTGAACGCATGAACGCCACACATTTTGCCGCTGTCGTGGCACCGGGCACCAGGTGTGCGCGTGAGTGCCGCAGGCTGCTAACATGTGCAGGGCACTACTGCAACATAGTCACATTCAGCGTTCCGCCAACTTCGGCTGCAGCTTCGGCTTGTGGGGGCCGTGTGCAAACCCGATTTTGCTGCTAACCATGGGTGCCAATCACCTTGTGAGTACCACCCGCGTCAGCTTGCCGATTCGCCGTCTGCAGAGAAGTGCTCGTCAGGGGTGTGGAGCACAGCGCACCCCTGTCGTGAAGACAAACAACTTGGTGCTGAGCAAAAAGACAAACAACTTGGTGCTGGACAAAAAAAATCAACAGCCGTCCACATCAATTCATGCGATTGTGCTGATTTTGGGGCAAACCACTTGGTGCCGAACACAAAAAAAATCAAAAGGCGTCCACATTAATCCATGTGATTGTGCTGATCAATGGGGCGCGCTTGTGCCATTCTGTTGCGCCGTCACGCGCGCAGTCGTCCCTGGGCATTGCGTTCAAGGCCGCCAAGCTTGAGGAACTTGTGCAGCACGGTGAGGCAGTGGGGGCAATTCCCAGTTTTGCAGTGCCGCACTGCCGCGAGCTGTGCGTTCATCATGCAAAATCTCCGCAAACTTGATCAGCACCAGTGACACGTATATCTCAAGATGTGCGTGGTGTGCCGCCATGGGTCTTCACGTGGATAACATTCCTTGCATCATCATGAAGTACCTGTACTACCTGAAATATACTTCGAAGTATACTTCTAGTATGCTGTACTTACAAATAAGAGTGTGCGGGTGACATTTTGGCTGTGCTGCTAGCGCACGCCACTGTGCATACTTCGCTGCACAGGCAGCGCCACTGGTGTGTCACGTTGAAAGGCACTGCTATGATTAGTGATGGGTCTCAGCGTATAACTTTCGCATTATACTCCGTATAACGTACTTCGAAATATGTAAATACGCCGTATAACGTATACAGGCAAACATATTCGTACGGCAAATACGCCGTATATCACGTTTTTGGGCACATCAGTACGCCGCATTTTGTATAACGTACTTTGTAGTATGTATAAAATACGTTATACGCCGTGACCCATCACTAGCTATGATCAAAACCCTTCTGTTGCTGCGCGTACACCCTTGGCTGTCGCGAGCTGCCACCCCCCCTCTGTCACTGTCCATGCTGCTGCGAGCTCCGGCCGTGCGTTGCCACTGCTACTGCCGCCACTCAGCACTACTGCTGCTGAGCACCGCCGCTGCTGCCGCATGCCTCCCCTCCCCTCACCCCTCCCCACTAAAGCCGCAGTCCGGATGGCATCGTGCCACTGACCACTGCTGCTGCCGAGCGCTACTGCCCCTGCCGTTGCTCCCCCCCCCCCCTGCCCCCCACCCACTAGCCGGCCATAAGCTATGGCAACAACAACCCACTGAGCACTTCTGTTGCTGAGCACTACTGCCCCTCCCCCCCCCCCGCAGTCCGCGACGGCAACGTGCCGCTGCGCCTGGCGGCTGCGGCGGGTGGCTGCGCCATGATTCTGGTGGGAACCCTGGGCTTCCTGGGGCAGCTGATAACCCTGGCGGTGGTGCCCGCGGTGTTTTTTGCGTACACGGTGGCGTTTGGCGTGCTGATCGTGGCGCTCGAGTCGAGGGGGCCCTTGAATTTCAAGCTGCACCAGTTCCGCGTCTTTGAGTGGGCGCGGTTCCTGACGGTCGTGTGGGGACGGTGAGTGCGCGGCATACATGAACATACTTCTGAAGTACTAGTAGTATATACTTCGAAATATACCTATATACCTATATAATTGGTACTCCATAGAAGTATATATATGAACACATGTACTTCGATGCATTTTTTTTTGTGAAACTAGGTTGTACATGGAAGATTGAGCAGCATGTGTAGGAGTACTTCATAGACGTATTTATGTACATATGCTTCGAGTACTCTGTGAAGTAATATTAAAGTATTACAACAGCTTAGATGGCACACATCTAGAACTATACACATACTGCATGTCATCGAAGTAGTTAGCTAGCGGAACTTCAAATGGACGCGCTTCCTGGCGGTCGTGTGCGGGCGATGTTGTGCGTGTTGATGGGGATGAGCGTGCATACTAGCAAAAATGATGCTGACCACATCAAAGCTACGGAAATATTAGTAGAGTTTCCTAACTAAAGCTAGTCTGACAGAGATGGGGGTGCGGTGGCGTGCGCAGCGACGGGGATGAGCATGAATACTAGCAAAAATAAACGCTGTGCGCGGCGGCGAGGGATGAGCATGGACACTGGCAACAGCCAGCTCTGACCAAATACGATAGCATGATTACTGAAATTCCTTACCTAGAGCTACCGTAGTCTGACGGTGGTGTGGGGGGCGGTGCGTGCGCAACAACGAGGGGTGAGCGTGAACACTAGCAAAACAAAAGTGCTGGCCACATGCAACCTGTAGGCCTTCATTAAAGACAATGTGCTGGTGCTGAGGGGCCGGTGCGTGCGCGGCGCGCGCCGGCGGCCACATGCTTCTCTACAATAATAAGTACTTCGGAAGTGTATGACCACGTGTACATCCTATAATAAGTACTTACTTGAAGTACATGAACGCATATACGTCGTTAAGTGGCCGTCTTGCGAGACCACAGCCATAACCACATCGCGGTGGAAAGTCCCGGACCTAGCAACGAGGAGGAGCGTAAACAACAACACTAGCAAAAGCCAAATGCACCACATACCTAAAGCATGTCTGACGGTGTGGGGTGGGGGCGCTGTGCGTGGTGCGGCATAGACTCCAAAAAAAAAATGTGACCGCGAACAACACTAGCAAAACCAAACCAAGGTTCAATTTCTTTCAAAATTTTAATTATTAGAATTTGAATTTTAAAATCAAGTTAAAACCACTTTTTGCGCAGCTCGCTCCAGTGGACATTTGTCATCTTTGTGGGTTCAAGCACACACACAATGTGCACTTCTTTTTTTCATTTTAGCAGATGTTTATTTTTTATTTTAGCATATGTGCTTGCTACCTTGTGTTCTGGAGGCGCTGCTGCAGTGGTCGGCACAAGACCTGCACTGCTATCATACGCTTCAGGTACTTCAAGTTGAACTATGCTACAGGCACAGGTGTGTGCTTCGCTGTACCTACTGCTCCAAACATGTGTGCATAATGCACGCGTGCTGGTGTGGCAACAGTGGTGAGTGCCACAGCCATGACCTAAGCTCAGCGTACTGCCCGCACAGGAACCGGTGCCTCTGGACTGGCATGTCTAACATGTCTATGCATTGTCTGATACTTTGAAGTATGTTCATTTATAACATCTTGGAGTTTGTTATCTATCCACAAGCAGCTTCACGCACAACTTCAGTAGCATGTCGCAGGTTTTTCAATGGCTGGGGCTTTTTCTTATGGTTCTAATTTTTTGTACGTGGATACGGCCCAAAGCCAAAGTACACCCCCCCCCCCCCCCCCCCCCGCTGCTGCTGTCATGCTCAGGGGCGGCTTCTATGTGTACGCGGGCACGCTGTGCATGACCGACTGGCACCTCATGGGCATCCTGGTGGGCTGCTATGTGACGGCAGTCGGCATCGCCATGATTTTCTACGGGCGCCGCGCCGTCAGCAAGCTGCGCAACCTGCAGGTGCACACACACGCGCGCGTGAAAACCATACACAGCGGTAGTAGCATTGTGGCGTGCGTACTGAGTGGGTGCCCACGCATGGCGGGCGGTGCACGCACAAATAGTGTTTCCGAAGTATATACTACTGAGCTATATTGATCTCAAGTATACGTCGAAGCATATGCAGCGGTACTAACGCTACATGCTTGGCAGCGATGAGCAGCTGGGCTGCACTTCCAGTCACATGCCATTCTCACACTCCAGTGTGCGGTGTTGCCGCCAGCCAATGATTCTGGTCGCGCAGCACGCACGAAGCTCTATACTGGAGCCTCTGCATGACATAAAACTGGCCAGATGCTGGTCGTCAGCGCACGAGTAAGCGCGTGCTGCCGCAATGCCACGGGAGCCTCTCTCTGCCGTTCATGTGCTCATTGTTAGCCAAGCTCTGACACTGCATGCTTTGCACTAGTAGTATGAGAGCCTTTATATGGCATTTCATGTGGTTATACTATTTAAAAAAGCATGTTGTACTCCATGCTGCACCACTGTACAGTTCACATGACCCGTTCTATCCCATTCATGTGGTCCCAAATATTGCCACCACCCTCCACCACTCCACGCAGGGGCGCTTGGCAGTGACTATTATCCCCACCCTGACACCGCAACCTTTATACTACAATAGCATGACCATTTCTGTACCTTTTCATGTGGTAACACTACTGCCCACCACCCTCCACCATTCCACGCAGGGGCGCTTTGGCAGCGAGGACGAGCTCAAGCGCGCCTTCGAGACCCACGACGCCGACAGGAACGGTGCGCTCGACCCCACGGAGCTCGCCGCACTCGCGCGAGAAATGGGCTCCCTCCTCACGCGCAGCGAGCTCGAAACCGCCCTCCTCATGCTCGACAGAAACGATGATGGACTCGTTCAATACGACGAATTCGCGCTCTGGTGGCGCGCGTACCAGCGCGGCGCCGTCACCGCTGCGGGGGCTTAGGGGGCCCCCAGGGGGAGGGGGTGTGTGTGTGTTCAGCAGCAGTGGTGGTACTCAGCAGCAGCGGCGTGCGCAGCGCCGGCACCTGGTGGCGGGGTCCTGTACCAGTGCGGCGCCGTCACGGGCGCGTAGGGGGGGGCACCGGGGGAAGGGCGGGGTGGGGGGGGCTGGTGTGTGTGCTCAGCAGCAGCTGTGGCAGCGGCGGTGCTCAGCATCTGCAGCGCGCCCGAGGCTGGTGCTTGGTGGAGGGGTCTACTAGCGCGGGGGTGGGGGGGCTCAGCAAGAAGGTGCGGCGGAGGTGGTGCTCTGCAGCAGCAGGGGCAGCGGAGGTGCTCAGCAGCAGCGGCATGCGGCAGGCTCCAGCACTGTGCTCAGCAGCAGCAGCCTGCTTGGCGGCAGCGGCGGGCGGGCGCGAGTGCAGAGCGGTGTTGGTGATGCAGCAACAGCAGCGGCAGCAAGATGTGTGTGTGTGTTGCGGCGCCGCCGCCACGGCTGTGAGGCAGGGCGCCACAGGCAGGAAGGAAGGAGGGCCCCACTCTGTCATTCGGCGACTGGGGGGGCACCTCTCCCCAGCGGCATCCGCAGAGCTAAGCCGGGGGTCATATTCCTACTTCCCCCCTGGCTAACAGCGTTTTAAGAGGGGACAGAAAAAGGGTGTTGTTTTGCTGGAGTGGGGAGGGCAGAACATAGCGGGGTGTCGGTCAGTGGTGCTGGGAGGGGCTGTGCGCACCTTGGTGTGTTGCACACACGCCGGACAATTGCAGCAGTGCGCAGATGCTGGCAGTGTGATTTTGTGTTCATGCTGCGGTGTCGGTCGTGGCATATTCCCAGTGGTTGCAGGTGTGGGAGGTGTTGGTGTTGGCGTGATTGTTGGTGGGGGGCTCAGGGGGAAACAGGCAGGACACGCGGCTGTGGGTGGTGTTGCTTGTGTGCGCGTGGTTACAAATGACAGTTGGCATTTGTTGACAGATGGTGAGACGAGCGCAGTTCGTTGTTAACAATTGTTGCACTTGTGTCGTGTCCGCTTTGTGCTTTTATTAAACTCCGCTTAGGGCGCGGAAAGCCCTTTGCACACGATGCGTGTCGTAACCCGAAAATCAGACAGGTACCAGTAGCGAAAAAAACTGGCAATGCTCAGAAGTACGCTTTGTGCCATTGCGCACAGCAGCCTACCCTGGCATTGCACACAGCTGTGTTGCAGCAGCTGATGCATACAGTGTCAGCTTCAGGGAGCGATCCTTTATTTCGGCAGGTTTACGGGGTGGCACTAACCGTAAAGCGTAAGCGGCTTGAATTTCAAATTCGAAAATGTTTGGGCGGGCAATTCGAATTTTCGACACCTCGATTCGTCGGTTGATGGCCAATCAAAAAAGAGAGCAGCTGCCAGTTTTTGAGGGCTCCAAGTGCTGCCGCTGCCCACATTCAATCTTGGGCAGCGGCACACTCTCCAAGAGTCTGCTGGTGTGGCTGGCAGATCCTAGGGTCAGCCGCATGCGACACCACCGACATCCTGCGCCATTCGCACATTGCAGCGCCGTGCTGGGCGTGAGGTGACCGCGCGGTTTCAGTGCACAGGCACTGGTGACCAACTCTCCTTCGCGAGCGTCACTCGTGCCCTTCCTCCCTCAACTCCCGCTGCGAGCTGGCGACGGAGCAGACACTCTTGCGGCTGGCGGACCTGCTGCCTGCTGCGTGGCCCCCATGGGCACATGGCGGCCGCAATGATGAAAGCAGCAGCGGCGGAAGAAAGCCGGCACGCGGTGCCCAGGTGTGTCCTGGGTGCTGCCGCAGCAGCAGTCGGAGTCGCCAGCTGGCTTGCATTCGTTGTAGCTGCAAGCAGCGGGCTGCTGTACGTGGCCGGGGTGCTGGCGGGCCATGCGTACCTGTACGCCGGGCTGGAGAAGGCCCTGCTGCTGCGGGCTCGCGCTCTCGCCAACTCTCCGTCCCCCCCCTCCACTGTTGGTGCCCTGCTGCTGGGGCTTGCTGAGGAGCTCTGGTGTGCAGCCGCGCTTTTCATAGCCACTGCGTCCAAGATTCTTAGTGGCATCTCCACAGCCGGCGCGGGCGCCCAGGGGACGGCGGCCACGCCGCGCAAGCCCAGGCTCACCCTGTACGTTAGCGATGACAGCGGCAACGCCCGCACGGGCCCACCGTCAGCCGCGGACGGCGATTTGGACGAGGACGACGACGGTGCGGAAGGGTGCTGCTGGAGCGATGGCGATGGCGCACCTCACGACGCCTCACCCAGGGCCTGCTGCTGCTGGGGGGAGGACGTGTGCGTGCACCACACCATCACCACCTCTGCTGCTGCATCCGGCGCTACCACCCCACAGCAGCAGCAGCAACGTTGCGGACAGGAGGCCGCCGGAGAAAACACAGCAGCGGCGGCGGCGGCGGTGCCTGGGCCAGCACCAGCACCAGCTGGGCCCGACACCAGCTGCCCGCACTGGGTAGCCGAGCGCGCTGGCGCAGCACTGCGCGACCTGCTGGCGCTGGCCACTGACGACTTCCAGGCGTGTGCGGGAATAGATGGTGGGCCCCCGGAGTGGCGCCTGGTGCTGGACGGCAGGCGTAACGGCGTGCGGCTGTGGAGCTGCTCCAGACACGGCAGCGCGTGGCCGCTGGTGCGCGTGTGCACGGATTTGGACGCCAGCCCGGCCGAGGTTCTGTCGCTGCTGCTGGATGACAAGCGAATTCGAGAGTACGACGCCCTTTTTGACGGGTGAGTGCCCGCTGCTTTACTACTGGCGGGATTTTGCGCACCATTGCTGTTGGCGCCGATGGTAACTGCGGTGGCGCTGCTGTGAACGCAACTTCAACTTGCAAGACGTCTGAGGCCTGTTGCCACCTGTCGCACCCATTCGACGCCAGCGCGCCATGCTTCTGCAATATGGGTGTGGTTTTTAGTGTTTTGTGGCTCTTAGTTGCCGACAAAGGCACGCTGCAGGCTCCGTTGATGCTGTGCCCCTGCACCTTGGGTCAAGGTCACCCTTGGGGCAGCGGTCGGCGATGCACTCGGCCAAGCCAGTTTGCGCTGGCAGACTTCCATTTTTTTTCTAACTTTCACTCTTTTTTGCCACATTTTGCGCAGGATTTCGGTTATAGCGCCTACACCGGAGGGCGCGCCAGCAGGCTGCGCGTTCAAGCGCTCCGCCTACAAGCCCGTGTGGCCGACAGCGCCGCGCGACTTTTCGCTGCTGTCGCACTGGGGAACGCTCTCCGACGGAAGCACGTTCCTTGTGAACCGTTCCGTGGAACACTCCTCGTGTCCGGAGGTGCCGGGGTTTGTGCGCGGCACGGTGCTGCTGTGCGGCTTCCTGCTGACGCCAGTGTACGACAGCGGCGGCGGCAGCATTGGGAGCAGGGCCAGCAGCCTCAGCACCTTCAGCGGCAGTAGCAGCAGCCGCAGCGTTGCCGGTCTGGATGACGGCGGCTGCAGCGAAACCGGCACGGTGGCATCGGAGGCCGCCGACAGCAGCAGCGGCGGCAGCAGCCCTGCCAGCAGCGGCATCGGCAGCAGCGGCAGCAGCGGCGGCGGCAGCGACAGCGACTGTGTGCGGCGTTGCACCCTCACCATGGTGCTTCAAACGGAGCTGAAGGGCTCTCTGCCGGCGGCGATCGTGGGGCGTGTGACTGAGGGCGCGCCCGCCAATGTCGCCGCACGCCTTGCTCGCATTTTCGCGGACGGGCGGCGGCGGCGGCAGCAGTGGCGCTAGAGGCCGCGGTGAGTGGTTTTCACCAGGGCTGCTGCCGTGGTGGGGCTTCCACGGCATGTCACCGCAGCACCTATTAGGGGGTCTGCGGTGGTGACTGTGGTGCCGGCTGGAATGGCAGCAGCAGGAGGCGGCCGCAGCAGACGAGGCTGGTACAGTAGCACTAGCCGCTTTACTCGGGCGGTGCGGCGGCGGCGGCAGCAGCAGCGGCGGAGGCAGTGGCGGCCGTGACAGCCGCGGCTGAGGCAGCGGCGGGAGCAGTGCATGGGTTACACAAGATCATCTGTTGGGGCACACGTTGACAGGTGCGGCAGCGGCTGCATACAGCCCCTCCACAACACACAACCCTGTACAAGACGCGTCATGCGCCACCTGCTTCTCACAGAGGCGCCGCAACACTGGGTGGCGCACCACTACAAATGCTGGACATACACAGCGGCCGATGGGGCGGCGTACCCCCTCCCCAGCCC
>JAULBY010055737.1:0-11148 GCA_032358315.1 Ophiocytium majus
CCCCGGCCCCCTCAACCCCCTCCCCTCCAACCCCCTCCCCCCCACCACCAAGTGCCAAACCGGCAGAAGCAGCAGCGGTGGGGGCGTCTGTAGGCAGCCCCAGCGGCAGCGGCGGCGGCGGCGCGGTGGCGGTTGTGAAGTTGTTTCGCATGAGCTCGGCGAGTTCGGCCGTCACGGCGCCGACGACGGGCTTGCGCGCTTCGAAGACGATGCAGGAGGAGTGGTAGATAAGCGCTTTGATGTGGCCCACTGCGACCAGGATCACGTTGCCGCGCGGGAGAATGGCGGGGGGGGGTGTCCAACTTGGGGAGTCCAGACCCAGACTGATGATGTCGCGTGCGTGAACTGCACGGGGGGGGCAGGGGGGGGGGATGGTGGGTGGGGGGGTGCAGCGGGGGTTAAAACTGAACTCAGACTGATCGGGCTTATGAAAAATGGCACAAAGGGGGGGTACTTTTGCCGTTGGTAACAATTTCTCACTCATACTGATGTGCTTTCAAAGTATGAGGATGGCGGGGGGGCGGGTCCAGCAAGGCGAGTCCAGACCCTGGCTGATGATGTCGCGCGCGTGCACTGCGGGGTGGGGGAGGGGTTGACGAGGACTTGGACTGCTCGAGTGAATAAATGATGGAACAGAAATAGCGTATTTTTGTTGTTGATATACTTCTAGGTCCCACAACGAACTCATGCAGTCATGGAGTGTGAGGTTGGCGAGGGGTAGGTACCATCTAGGGGAGTCCAGACCCAGGCTGATGATGTCACGGGCATGCACTGCGGGGGGGGGGGCTCGTGTCATATGACGTGCAGCTCGCGCGTCACTCGCCAGTAAAACTCCAACTCCAACTTCAACTACTACTTTGCGCTACGTGCACTGGGCCAATCTCCTGCAAAGGTCCCCAGCTGCTCCAGCGCAACCGTTGAGAGTGGACAGGGCTGAAAGGGCTGCTCATCGTCTTTGATTACATTTGTAACACAAAACTTAATGCACACCAGTTTCAATCGATCAGTTGCAGTTTGAAGGTCCCACAACAGAAGCGCTACCACAAGGTGCTACACATTGCTTATGACTACAGTGATTAGGGACCGCGCTTCGCCCGCGCGAGCTGGCGAGAATGGACAACATGTTTTGGCAAGTACTGGTGCACAACATATACCATGGTATATACATGTGAAAGAAACAAAAAAGGTGACTATATATGTGGTATATATACCGCTAGTAGTATGTATCTATGTGGCGTAACATATATGTGGTATGCATAGGGAGAGCTGTACTGGTAGGTGATGCGTGAGATTGGGCAAGGTTGACCTGTCGGTGAAAGCAACGTCTGTCTGCATGGCGGCAACAACTTCAACTTCAAATTGGCGGCAACAACTTCAACTTGTAGTTGAGAGCTGCAGGCAGGCGAAGCGTGTGTAGTGGGCAACATTGACCATACATCATGTCTGTATGTATGGCGGCAACAACTTCAACTTAAAAACAACTTCAACTTCACCTAAAACTACAAATACAGCTGTGCACCCTGGACCGGTCTTCTGCAACCCTGCAAATGCGACGGGGCAAAATCAGTCCTGGAGCAGCTGCTGCACAGCTCTTTTTTTCTTTTGGTTGGCTGGTATCCAGTGGTATGCCTTCTTCTTTTGATTGAGCGTACCCTGCCGTTGTGCCACACATGCACTCAAATACTCCGAAGTATTTGCTGGGCAAGAGCTGCATGGAAGGCTGCAGCACACCCGAACGCACCATTTTTTTCTCCATGCTGTTATTATGTGGGCCTCCTGCTGTACTGTTACAGTAAAAGTACATACTGTAGTACTTCTCACCACCGTGGCGTTGTAATTTCTTCATACTTCGAAGTACACTACAGCAACGAGTACAACTAGAAGCACGGTGGTAGTAATAAATACTGAAAGCAAAAAAAGTCCGCATTTCCGCATCTATTTGCTGTTGTTGTTTCCTGTGGTGGCGTTATTACACAATCATCCACTGCTGTAGTGTATGAGGTATTTATAACACTGGTAGTAATAAACCAACAACACTCTCGGCGAACACTTGTGAAGCAGAGGGCTGCGTGGGCTTTCCCTCCAAAACGGGCCAGCACGTCCAAGAGCGCCACATTTTTTCACATCTACTTCAAGTACTTCGCAAAAGTATTGGTGGCACCCCCTTTATTAAATACTTCTTGGTACTTGAAATGTATGCCAAAAAATACCTCCAGTAAAGTACTTCCGAAAGTACACACGGCACTTTGAAATTACGTGCGCATGTGCATACATGCGTGTATGCACCTGTGTTGGGTTGCGAAACTCTGGCAAGAGTTGCATGCAGGGCTGCAGCAAATGACCTCCAGAAGGGGCCAGCACACCCGAGAGCGCCGCAGTCTTCCATTGTCTTTCGCCATCCCATTTATACTACTGTGGTGTACAAAGTTATTACAACCAACGATGAAGTAGGAGACCGTTGTCTTCACGAAAGCGTCATATTGTTCCCCGCTACTTCAAGCATTTGGCGGTATTACAACGTCATGTACCAACAAACACTTCAAGTAGAAGCACTTCAACAGTTCATACCACAGTACTTTGAAGTACATGCACACATGTACTTCAAGTGTGTACATGTGTTCAGTCACATACTTCACCTTTGAAGTATATTGCAATAGTTGCATGCAAGGCTGCAGCCAATTACCTCCAAACCGCGCCAGCACATCCGAGAGCGCCACATTTTTCCTTTGTCTTTCGCCATCCCGCGTTATGTGGAACACCTCGTATCTGCTTGCGTGTGGAGTGCAAGGGGGGCCAAAAAAAGAGCAGTTGACCAGCATGGGCACTGAGGTCACGAAAACACGCCACACACATGCATTTGTGTGTATGTACCAAGTATACTTCGCGCTATATACCTATTTCTGAAGTATGGTATACTGTATAGTATACACAACGTAGCATACTTGAGAGTATGTGTATGTACATGTGTGTATACATACTTGAGTACACATGTGTGTACCGCCTTATGTGAAGGACCTCGTATCTGCTTGCATAAGGGGTGTGTTTGTGCGGGCGGGGGGAGCAAGACAGGGCCGAGGCAGCCACAACACCCATGCACACACATGCATCGTCACAAGACACTAATAATGTGCCACACAACTGGAATGTACTTCGAAGTGTATGATGTAGAAACGCCATGCGGAAATACTTTGAAGTACACCGTAACGACAAACTTCCATGAGAGTGTACATTACAACCCTCACGCCGCTCACTTGCCGTCAAGGCGCACCGTCCCCCCCACGCCATCCCCCCCCCCCCCCCACCCCCCCCAGCTCCAGCCGCCGCCGTCGCACCGCGCTCTGCCCCCTTCCCACACCCGCCACAGCACCTGCTGCTGCTCCTGCTGTGCATCATCACAATACTCTAATAATGCGCCATACCACTGGAATGCACTACTGCCTCGAAGTATACTTCAGAAGTACGATGTAAAAAAGTCATGCAGGAATACACGATAACAATACACTACTGAAGTACTTCCGACGCCGTGTATGTTATAGCCCACACGGCGCTCACTTGTAGTCCAGGCGCACCGACCCCCCCACGCCATACCCCCCCCCGCCCCCCCCCCAGCCCCCGCTGCCGCTGTGTAGTCACAATTGCTCTAATAATGCACTATACAGCTAAAGTACTTCTGAAGTAGTATTGATAATTCAGTAGTGTGGTGTAAAATTTTAATGCACACGTGTAATATATTTAAACTTATAGGGTAATTTTAATACTCACTTGTAGTCCAGGCGCACCGAACTCCCCACGCCATACCCGCCCCCGCCCCCCCCTCCACCCCCAGCCGCCGCCGCCGCCGCCGCTGTCGTGCCTCGCTCTTGCGCCTGCCCCACACCCGCCACAGCGCCTGCTGCTGCGCCTGCTGCTGCACCGTGTGCATCATGAACGTTGGTGAGGGTAGGGGCCACCTTAGGCACATGACCCCTGCCCGTGGCATTGGTAGTGCCCAGCAGGCGCCGTGCCGCTGTTGAGGTGGCCGCTCGCCGGGCAAATGGGGAGAGCGCCAGCCGTGCCGTTGCCCTGAAAGTGGTGGTTTTGCAACCGGTCACAGGTGTGGGTGGCTGACTGTCTGTGAGCAAATTACAGAATGGAAGTGATATGCAATAAACCTGCACCAGCATGGTCACCATACATTAAGGCATACTTCTGAGGTAGTGACACACGATGCAGAGGAGTAGTATGGCACTATGTGGGCTTTCACCGACTGAGGTGTTGAGGTGGGGGGGCGCCGGGCAAATGGGGAGAGCTCCAGGCGTGCCATTGCCCTGCAAGCGGGGTTTTGCACGTGTTAGTGCTTACTGTCAGTCGTGACACCAGCCACACGTTGTTATGATATTGAGTATGCAGAGTAGTAGTGCGGTAGTACATGGGTCCCCAGCAGGCGCCATGCCACTGTTGTTGCTGAGGTGGCGGCTCGCCGCGCGATGGTGAGAGCGCCAGGCGTGCGCTTGCCCTGCAAGCGGGGTCTCGTGGATGCGTACTACGTAGTGTCAGTCAGCGCAGCAGAAGGGTAGTGACACGTGTGGGATGCGCCAGCATAATAAAAAAATGCATAATGATATTAAGGATGCAGAGGAGTAGTGTGGTAGTACTTCTGAAGTATATTGGCTTTCATGTGGGTTGATAGGGTGTGTGCTATGGCAGCGCCTGGCGAATGGGGATAGCGCCAGCCGTGCGGTTGCCCTGCAAGTGTGGTGTGCACAGCAGCCGCAACTGATGGTAACTGCCAGGCAGTTTACAAGAGGTGGAACTAGACGGCCGGCGTTGCACGCTGCCTGGCTGTCTGCCTGGGTGTTGGAGAGTACGTGTGGAAGGGGTAGTAACCTACGGTTAATCTCATTCATAGGATAAGACCATGGCTGTCTTCTCCTCGTCGCTGTACACTGTCTGGCAGCTGCTGCTTCTGTGCGAACGCCGCTGCTGAGGCACGTGCCGCCGATGCAAAACACGCCACTGACGCCTTTTGTGGCAGTGTGCCCTAGCTGCTGTGCGAATGCCGCCGCTGAGTCACGTGCCGCCGATGCCGCAAACACCGCCACTGACGCCTTCTGTGGCAGCGTGGCCTACTGTAGGTGTGTGTGCTCTGCGCTCAGCTTTTGGGGGTTTCAAATTTTAAAAAACCCGGGACGGCACCCAGGTTACCCTGCGACAGACAAAGCCCGGGTCAATTCCACCATCCCTAGAGACTTCGCAGACGAACTATTAGGCGTGCGCCCGCACGCAGTCCGCTTACGCTCCCTGCCTGCTTGGACGCCCGCCGACAACTGGCGCGTCGTGTCATATTGGTTGCACCGCTGCTGGCGCTGACGCCATATACTTCAAAGAAATGTAATAATATATTCTCGTCGTGTGGGGTTTGGAAGGTGTATAAGCACTGCTGTGACTAAATGCCCTGCCAACAAATTATATATATATGGTAGATATATTACATAGATATTTTTTTATAAGTTACAGCTACTACATAATATGCACGTTACATATCAACAGCGCAATTGCCTGTGGTGCTGCCTCCAGTCAGGGTTGTGTGCATGGATTCTGTTCCGTTTCGACTGCTTTCTTGTTGCTGCAGTTGCCTGCTGCTGTAGCTGCTGCTGGTTTCTCTAGCTGCCACTGCTGAGGCCACAACTGCCACTGCTGCCGCTGCCGCTTCCGTCGGCGGAGCTGCTACTGCTTCTGCTAGTATCTCTCTCTCAAAACATCAGAGGGGGCCTCTCTGGGCGACAGCCGCGGAAACTGGAAACCGTCACTTTGCATTGCCAAACTTACATTAGCCTGCGATGGCGGTTGCTGGTGCGCACTTCCCGGGGCAGGCACGCCACCAAGGCCGCCGCAATCCCTATGAGTGGCAGCTCCTCAGCTGCTGCTGCACACGTGCCGCGGGACAGCAAATTCAGTTGCGGAGGGCCAGAGTTGTTGTGGTGCAGCGCGTCAAGGCGCCCTCAGCAGCAACATCCGGTGACACCAAAGCAGCACCCGCGCCTGCAGTCCCAGCAGCGGCCAGCCAGCCTGTCAGTCGTAGCCTCCGAGCTTTAGCTGCACGCTCACAGGTTGGCGCAGCCACAAGCGCTTGCCTGGCGTGTGCCGCTGCTGCAATGCAAATCCCCTCCTGTGTTCTGGGGTTCTGCGGCCCCACACTGCATGCTCAGCACGCGACCGCACACACACCACGACGAGGGTCACGTGCGGCGCGGCAACGACTCTGCAGCACGCAGCCCTGCACCAGCAGCAGCAGGAGGGAGCCAAGCACGGCAGGCCTCACTGGGTGGCAGCAGCAGCGGGGTAGTGGTGGTGGCGCACAGCCAGCACCCAGCGGGCGTGCTGTGCACAATGTCCTCAAGCAAAGCCAGCCCGGTGCCGCCATCGACGCTGCTGGTGGAGGCGCGGGCGAAGCGGGCGTTCCTGGAGTGGTGCACCCAGCAGCAGGGGGTGGTCATCCACCCCTCCATCGACCTGTTTCACACCTTCAGGGAGGGGTACCGTGGCGTGCTCGCAAAGCAGGACATCCCCGAGGTGAGGCTGTCATCCATACAGTGTGATGACTGGCTTGAGCCAAAAACTCTTTCGTGGCCAACAAACAAAATAATCTGTTAAAAGAACTTGGAAGAATTTTTGTTCAATAGTAAAAACAGTACATGCACATCTCGGGCTGCTTCTCAAACAAAAGCAAAACTTTCAATTAGAAGTTTTTTTTAGTCTACAGTTTGATTACCGCGCTGTCCCGAACTTCAACATAATGCTGGGGCGGGAAGAGCTTCGCTTTCTTCTCCTATGGTCTGCTGCGGCAGAGGGTACTCATGGTGGGGGAGGGTCACGTGCCAGCTGCCTGGTTTTATCCTGCTCCAGGCCACTCTGGCGGGTGTGGTGTCGTGGAGGCGCGCACTTGACCTAAGACAAGCGCACAAACTTCAACATGGCCCGAACAACCCAGGCACTTTGGAAGTGTTGTCAACCATTCGGAGGTACACGCATATGTAGTCAAACCTCAACACAAACTTCAACATGATCCGGAAAAAAACACTTTTGAAGTATTGTAAACATGAGCATGACATGTGAAGGCGCACCTGTAGTGAAAAGAAACCTACAAGGTCGTTAGCCCAGATAGTGCCGTGGCTGGGGCAAAATGCCAGGCTGAGCACACGTTTAGGTGGTGACGATTCTGATAGGGAAGTTGTGGTTTCAAAAAAAAAATTCAGTAGTTTCAAGTCCGCCAGCGCCCTGCTCAGCAGTAGTACATGCTGCACATAGTTTCTATCCTTGCCCTTAGAGTGGGGGGCGCACCACTCACACGGATGTCGTACTTTCACTAGTAGTTGCTGCATGGGAGTTGTAGTTGATCGATTTCACTTGAGGGCGTGCAAGAACCCAAGTGACAAGCATCCTCAGAATTGCTGGGGCTGCACCAGTATGTATAACCCGACAACAAAGGGCTGGTTCGCTAGGTGTGCATTTCACGCACTCGTTTTTTATCGACATGCGGTGTACTTGCAGCTTTACAAGCAGGATTCTTCAATAATCCGCAGTGCCTGCAGTTCCCGATACCTTTCTGGGGCTGCCCATGTATGCACTCCATTATACGAGCAGTATCAAGTAGTCATTGACAGGTGGGTGTTGTGAGCAGGATTCCACAACTTTTTGGGCCACCACACAGCTTTTCGCAACCCCACGATAGAACACTACACCCACCCACCCTCCCCTGCCCCCCCCAGGGGACCGAGCTGCTGCGCATATCCCGCTCATGCTGCATAGGCCCCGCCACCGACGACAGCTCAGCAGACGAGTGGGCGAAAGCCATGGGCACCGCCGGTGTCACCACAGCCGCCGCCGCCCCCTCCACACCATCTGGCGCTGCGGCCTCACCCACCACCGCTGCCGCCACCGCCACGCCGTTTAGCGACAGCCAACGCGCCCCAGCATCCCCTTCCAAGCCCACGCTTACGTCTGCGTGCTTCACGGTTTTGAGGCTGTTGCACGAGCTGGGGGTGGGGGCGGCGTCGCCCTTTGCCCCGTACCTGGCCATACTGCCGCGCGACCACAGGTAGGGATGTGAAACTCCGTACTTCGAAGTATATAGGATTTTTTAAACGTCGTATTGCCCCAACTCTCGCTCACGCTGCCCACCAAATGATGAGGGGACACTGAATACGCTTAACCACAGGTAGGGCTTTTTTTTCCTTCTTTTTTCTTCTTTCGTTTGCTGGACTCTGTTTTTGTTTCGTATTGGCCCATTTTTGCTTTCGCGGGCCACCAAATGATGAGGGGGCTCACCGGATATGCCCATGTACGCTGCTTGCAAACGCAATGGCACCATTATTTTCCTTCACCAGTATATCAAGACTGTATATATATACGCCGTATACGAGCCGCATTTGCTTTGTTCGCCCCTTGCATGGGTCCACCCAGGGTGACGGCCCCTGCCGGCGCGGAGACCTACAGAGTTTATCGCTCCTATATGAGTTTTCGTATATTAAGACCGTATACACACGACGTAATATACCATGTACTTCGTAGTGTATATATACGCGGTGTATATGACCTGCTCACATCCGCATTCTCGCATCCCTAATCGTCCACAGGATACCGCTGGAATGGGGGCCAGCGGAGGTGGCGCTGCTGAGAGGCACGGCCGCGGAGCCATTCGTCAAAGCCGGCAGCCTGGAGGCGCAGTACCGTGTGTTTGAGGGACTCGTGAAAGAGCACCCTGGGCTGTGGGCACAGGAGGTGTGCGGGGAGCGGGCTTTTGCGCGTGCAGTGAATTGGGTGCGCAGCCGGGGGTTCACGGTTATCGGGGAGCCGTATATGGTGAGTGCGTGTGCTCAGCAGATGGAAGTTACAGTTTGTATTTGAATGGGAATCATGTGGCTGTGGGGGACCTGCTCAGCAGTGCTAAACAGTAGTAAATTAGTACAGGAACCATGTGTGTTTGAAAGACCCTGGGCTATGGGCACAGGAGGTGTGTGGTGAGGGGGCTTTAGCGCGCGCGGTCAATTGGGTGCGGAGCCGGGGGCTCACTGTTGTCGGGCAGCCGTATATGGTGAGTGAGTGTGCTCAGCAGATGGATGTTATACCATTTGGCAGTGCGTATTAGTATAGGAATCATGTGGCTGTGAGTGCGGGAGGTGTGCTGAGCACACTCAGTGATGGGTCACGGCTAATAACGTACTAAGAGAAGTACTTGAAGTGTTCCATACCAGAAGTACGTTATAGTAGTACTTCGGAAGTACAGAATGTGAAAGAAACCAAAAAGGTGATTGAGCCCAGGTACTCCCGTGGCTGGGGCAGAAAGCCAGGCCGAAGCCTGTGTGGTGATCTATCCACTTGGTCAGAACCAGTGGCCCACACCTTACACGCGCCGGTGAGTACCCTTAAGGGCTAGGGATGCTTCTGAGTAATACAACAGCAAAGGCTATATGTCTCCTTGGCCAGCTGGGTTGCCATGCACGCTCCGCCGCTGGCGCCGGCGCCGCGGAAGCGAACCTGTGTTTTGGCAGCAGAAACTGCCACGATTGCGGAGGGTGGTGTGTATACTCAGGACTTGTGTACGCTGTGTACTTCGAAGTATGTACACTGTACTCTATCTGTTGGAGGTATGCGTGTACCATGCCCATACCACAGCCTCGTAACGCCGCCAGAATCGTCTCCTTGGCCGTCTGGGTTGCCATGTACGCTCGGCCGCTGGCGCCGGCATGAAGGAAACACTCCTGCAGAGTTGAAAAATGCTGTGTGTGTGGAGTGTGGCGCGCGTTCGTTGAGTGCGCGCCGCGCGCAACATGCGCCGTGCACACACTGCAAGTGCATGTTACCAGGTACACACCATAGTCTACTTGACGTGCCGGTAGATACTTCAAGTGTATACTTCAAAGTACCTGGTATGCACGCACCTCGACTTGCAAAACATTGTCTCCTTGGCCATCTACTACGGCGTTACGGCAGTTACACGCGCGATATACACTTTGACTGTCTCGCTCAAAACGTCACCCCGTCCCGCATGAACGCACCTGGTAGGCCGCAACACGCACAAGCGCCCGCAGGAAGCGAATCTGGTCCCCATCAAACTGGTTCTCCAGATCCACAACCTGCATCAGCTCCGCGTGCGTGGCCGGCGCCTGCGGCGGCACCGCCAAGTGCTCCGGCTCCAGCACCGCAGGGCCACCCACCCCCCCTGCAGCGCCACCGGCGGCAGTGCCCCCCCCGCTGCCCTTGCGCCTGGAGGGAATCCGCAGCTTTTCGCCCAGTTTGTGCAGCTGCTCACTGACCCGTCGGCTGTGCAGGCGGCTGGAGGGCTGGCCTGAGCCCTTGCTCCCCCCCGCCGCTCCCTCCCCCTCCCCCTCTTCCCCCGTCGCCCCCTGCTGCGACTCCCAGCGCTGGCTGCGGCGCCTGGGGGCGACCGTCTTCGAATACGCCTTGACGTAAAGCACAGACGCCAGCAGCAGGGGGGGGAGCTCCCCTCCCACCGCCTTCCCCCACCCCTCCACGTACCCCCCTGCCTCTTTGAACAGGGCCGCCGCCCAGTAATTCTTCTCCCGGGAAGCGCGAGCCTCGTGTAGTGCCGCCCGCGCTGCATACCTCCACAGCGCGGACATGCGGCGGGGGCCGTGCTCAGCAGTGAGGGCCGCAAGTGCGCTGGCCTTAAGACCCCCCCCCGCACCCCCTTCCGTGCAGGCGGGCGGCTGGGGGGGCCACACGAGGGAGGGGGCGGCGGCGACGGCGGCGGCGTCGGCTGCGGCGCCCGCTAGGCCCTCGGTGGCGCCTGTAAGGTCGCGCAAAAACAAGGGTTTTTTTGCGGAGAGACGTACATATATGCGCCGTGCGGTTCAGTGTATACTGAAGTAGGCATACTTGGAGGAATGTATGTGACGGTACTGGTATTGGTATTACATGGTGGTGGCGGCAGGCGTCTGCGGCGGCGCCCGCGAGCCCCTCCGTTGCGCCTGCAGGGTTGCGCAATATATACCACCTCCTGGCGCCACCCGACAACTAAGCCTTTGCTGTTGTATTACTCGGAAGCATCCCTAGCCCTTAAGGGTACTCGCGGCGCGTATAGGGTGTGGGCCACTGGTTCTGACCAAGTGGATAGATCACCACACAGGCTTCGGCCTGGCTTTCTGC
>JAULBY010055748.1:0-11144 GCA_032358315.1 Ophiocytium majus
CGCCCGGTGGCGCGCAGAGGCTGCGGCAGCGCTGCAGCCTCCCCCTTCAGTGATTTTGAATTCGGATCAGACCACCCAAACGGATCACAAATCAAATCACGAAGGAGCGGAACGGATCGAATCAGATCAAGTTGATTTTGAGTTGATTCGATCCGTTGATCCGAAGTTGCCCCTGATCCGAACTAAGCCTTAAGGCCAGGGTAGTTGCCTCCCCGCCCGGCGCCAGCCATGAAGGTGCGCGCTGCCCACCCATGCAGTAGCTGTTGACGCTTTCGTGACCGCTGCTGCAGTTCCGAGCTGCTCCCGCCAGCCAGGCGCAGGCCTTTGCTCTCGCTGTGGGCGAGCTTTGGTGAACACGGTGCAGCACATGCGGCCACGGGTGGTCGGCGCTCTCGAGGCCTGTGCGTGGCCACGCCAGGGCCTGCCGGCTGCTGGCATGGGGTAAAGCTGTGCTGGTGTCGCCCGGTGGCTACCCCTGGGTAGTTTTACGGAGCTTATGGCACCAGCGCGGCGTGTGTACAGGGGGACACAGACGGGCTCCCAGCAGGGTGCATCCCAAAGGAGCACCAGCAACACACCACAAAACACCAGCGGCATCCGCTGTACATGGGGTCCGCCCAGGCCCTGTCGGCCTGTACGCCTACAGCCCATGTAGTTGTGCATCACCCCTAGCGCTCCACTGCCGCTGTCCGTGCTATCTGACCTCTCTGCCTACTGTTTCCTGCTCCCTGCTGCCGCTGCCGCGCAACTTCTGCTGAATGTTGCTGGCGCTGTTGCCGCTGGCGCTGTTGCTGCTGCGGGCGCTGCTGCTGCTGGGCGGCGCGACTGCTGGCGATGGCGATGGTGTCTGCTGCTGCTGGTCCTGGGCTGGTGCGCTGGATGGCGGTGCTGACGCTCTCAGCTAAACATTGCCTGCCCGACCACGGGCGCACAAAAGTTCATCGAGTGCGATGACGAGAAGAAGCTGTGAGTGCCTGTATCTACTTCTACGAAGTACAGTATATATACTTCTATATTTATGCACTGTACATATATTACACTCCGCTGACTGGAAAAGGCATGACCAAACATGCGGTTCCCTGTTGCTAAGAATAAGAAG
The DNA here is from genome assembly GCA_032358315.1 of Ophiocytium majus. Taxonomy (NCBI): domain Eukaryota; class Xanthophyceae; order Mischococcales; family Ophiocytiaceae; genus Ophiocytium; species Ophiocytium majus. The sequence continues at coordinate 1,100 of JAULBY010055748.1, forward strand.
CATTGCTCAGCATTATGCGATCAAAAGTGTGCCTAGCATATACTTCAAAGTATGTACATGAGATATTTATGCCAGTCTATTATGTGCACACGCACCAGTACCACTAATAGCCCTCAAAGCTACCAATTAAGGGGGTTAGGACGCGGAAGGGCTCCTTGGTTTTGACCCCGTGGTTGACTGGTCTTGGCCTGTTTTTTTGCCTCACAGCGGCTGGAACCAGCAACCTTTTAGGTTTTTTTTACATGACTATAACATCACGTAGTCTGATTTCTATTTTTGAACAACTCTCATTTGTTTACTTAGCAGTGGCTTCCGGGCGTTTGCCACTGCCCCCTGCAGTGTTGGGAGAGCGGTACCTAGTGCACGCACAATTGGCGCGTGCGTGGTCGGGGCTACTCGGTTTGCCCAGCCTTCTTTTTAGCAGTTTGGTTCCACAAACTGCATGGAGCGCGCTGGTTAGAGCTCCCATAGCAGCGACTCCCTCTGGAGGCACTTTCTGTCCAACCACTCACCCCTCTCTGTGGGTTGGTGTTCCGACGGACAAATCAACCCATGGGCCTCGGCCTGGCATTTCCCTGGCCACGGCGGTATGTGAGTTTGGCAACCTTTCACCAGTAGTTTCTTTCAACAACGTGCGGGAGTGCGCTGATCAGAGCTTCCTTCCATAACAGGGCACTCCCACTGTTTTCAACAAATTTTTGGAAGTTGGTAAGACGCTTGTGTGACACGCTGTGTGGGTGTGGTGGCAGCTGTGTTGTATCAGCGTTTGTATTCACTCATGACCTGTGTGTGCATGTCATGTGTCATGTATTTAGTCACACGATTTGAACTTGTGGAGTATCTAATGGAGCTGTTGTTGGTAAACACTTGAAGTAGTAGTTGAAGTTTGCGCCGGGGTAGAGCTTCCTGGCGGCAGCCTAAAACACTGCCCGCCAGCAGTAACCCCGGCAAACCATGACGCAGCTCATACTTCAAACCTGAGTTGAAGTTGTTGCTGAACTTCGGTAATGGTGCGCACATGCCCTCATTATTTCAAAACGGCGGTAGCGCGCTGGCACTGACCAGAAGGTGTCAGTTGTGCTCCAGCGACCGCATGTCGGAGCTAGGCATTGTGGACTGACCCTCCACTCTCCCAGCGCCGCGCCCGCCGTTGCAGCGCACAAACGCGTCTTGCTGCTGCACGCAGCCCACCTGCACAACTAAGCTATCCGAATACCCGTAGTTTGTACCGGCGCGCACATGCCCTCATGTCGCGATGACTAGTACACAAACTTGGGTCTGCGTTCGAGCAGGCTCACGGCAAGGTAGCAGGTGCAGAAGCCACCTATGTTGATACATCCAATACTTCAGAAGTATGAGGTAGGGACTCCAGACGACGGCATATCCTAAGGCGGGCCGGCCTGCCCACTCGGACGCCCCGCTCGTCTCTCGAACTGGCCGGTGGTGGTGTCTCCCCCGTGTGTGGTGGTGTGTGCGGCGAAGGTGCGAGCAGGCAAGCCCATATACTTGGAAGTGTGTGCAGGGCTGGGTGAGTGCTGGTCGAGCTAGGCAGGGGGGCCACTGTGCTGGGCAGCGGGCAGTTACAGAACAATTATGGCGGTCACAAAAACAGTTTCGGGAACGGCTGTATCAGTTTCGGAACAGTTACGGCAGTTGCGGAACAGCTATGACGTTTTCAAAACACTTTCGGAACGTCGTGTGGCGGCAGCAGGCAGTTACGGCACAGTTGCGGCAGTCACAAAACTTGTATGGAACAGAACTGGGGCACGGTGTGTGGCTGGAGGCAGCGGGCAGTCACAGAACACTGATGGCAGTTACCCAACAGTTTCAAAGGTGGTGGGCGGTGTTCAACATTACCTCAAGTACCCGTAGGCCATTGTGTTCAAAGTTGCCGCTGACGCCGGGCGCAGGCGCCCATCGCAGCTGGCACCATCGTGCACCGACACTTCATACCGTCTCCTTCGTGCAGTACGCCACGTGGTCAACACGACGTAGGTGGCGCACATCCACATCCACATAAATGCTGAAGTTTACTGTCTGGCTGCCCCATTTTGTGCTGCCGAGCGGCCGTGCCCTGTGTACGACAAGCGCATCTCCCCAGGAGGCGGTGGTGGCCGCTGTCGCGTGATTGGCCGGCCGTGCTCACGTCGGTGCGCTCTGATTGGCTGCTTAACTGGTCAGGCGTGCGCTGTACGCTCATTTATTTATTATAATATTATGTACACTTAGTTACCAATTCCTTCAAGAAGATAACAGTACTGATCATTTCTGGTGCATTTTGTGCTGCTGAGCAGGCGTACGCTGTACGACAAGCGCATCCCCCAGGATGGCGCTGTCACGCGATTGGCCGGCTGTGCTGACGTGGCGCCCTGTGATTGGCTGCTGCATTCTGTGCTGCTGAGCAGGCGTGCGCTGTACGACAAGCGCATCTCCCAGGAGGTGGAGGGCGAGGCCCTGGGCGAGGAGTTTGCCGGCTACGTCTTCCGCATCAGCGGCGGCAACGACAAGCAGGGCTTCCCCATGAAGCAGGTGCCCACATGGCCGTGTAATGAAAGGTGTAGCTACAGTGTATCTATATAAGTTGTGCACACATGGTAACTTATTATTTCATTTCTGTGCAGTGTGCCGGCTGCACCTTGCACATCAGCGGCGGCAACGACACGCAGGGCTTCCCCACGGAGCAGATGCGCGCCTGGCCGCGCAGTGAGTGGTTTAGCTACAGCATACTTTTGAATTGAAGTATTTATCAGTTGTGCACACGTGGTAACTGGCTACTTCCCCACGGAGCACTTGCGCACATGGGCGCGCAGTCACTGTGTTGGTTATACCAGTATGGTATGCTGCACGAATTGATTTAGGCTTGCTTACATGTGCACATCGTGATTGTTTGAATAGATTGTGTGTAGCGGTGAGGAGTGTGCCGGCTGCATCTTCCGCATCAATGGCAATGACAAGTAGGACGCATCGCATGAGAAGGAGGTGCACACACGGCTGCAGAATGGATCGCTTAATACAGAACGCGCACGGATGCTGGCTGGTCGGCTGAGTAGCGCCCATGTGGTCAAGGAGAGGTATTTCCGGCAAGGAGCTGTTGTGTTGGTTGTGCGTGATAACAGTGACGGCGACGCCAAGCAGGGCTTGCCCTCAAAGCACGTGTGCTTGGTGCTTGGGTGCACCAGCCATCTGCCGCCAGGCACGTGTGCTTGGTGCTTGGGTGCACCAGCCATCCACCTGGCGGCAGTGATGATGGACCAGACGATGGCTGAATGGAGTGGTCAAGTGCAATTCACCCTCTTGGCAGTGGGCGAACCACATCATTGACCCATCCCGCCGCAGCCTTCATGCGGGAGGGCAGACACGCAGTTGCAACTTCAAGTTACTGCGACTCCCCGTACTTGCAACTTCAAATACTTGAACTGTGCTGCGGGAGGGCAGACACCCACCGGCTGTGGGGGTGCCACTGCTGGCAACGCCCCCATTCCTGGCACACCGTGCCATGTGGCGTGCACAGCCGCAGCACACCTGCACAACTGTTGTGGTGTGCACAGCGTAGGCGCGTGTGCGGCCTGGGAGAGCGCAAGCGTGGGGTGTGCAGAAGCCGGCTTTCTCTGTGGGCGCCGCCGATGCTGCAGCTCATGGCGTGGGTGCATGGTTGCGCCAGCCGCGCAGCTGCAACCGTGGCAGTGACGGTGCTGCTGAGCAGTAGCTGGAATTTGAAGGGCTTGAAGTTGTGCAGTGCAAGTTCACAGCACTTGAGGTGCTTCAAGTTGCAATTTGCAAGTATTTGTAGCTGCAACTGTTGTTCTGAAAACACCGCCCCGCTCCGGCACCCACAACGCCTGCTGCCGGTCCACCACGCTCCCGACAGCTGCTGACGCCCCCCCCCCCTTCCCCCCCTCCCCTCCTTCGCACCCCAACTTCAACTTCAACACCGCGTGTGCTGTGCAAGCACCGCGTGCGCCTTCTGCTGAGCAAGGGCCTGTCCTGCTACTCACCATGCTCCCGGCAGCAGCTGACCCCCCCCCCCCCCCCCCCCCCCCCTACCCCCTACCCCAACTTCAACTGCAATGCCAACTTCAACTTCAACAGGGCGTGCTGTGCAACCACCGCGTGCGCCTGCTGCTGAGCAAGGGGCTCTCCTGCTACCGCCCGCGCCGCAAGGGCGAGCGCAAGCGCAAGTCGGTGCGCGGCTGCATTGTGGGCGCTGACCTGGCCGTGCTCAACCTGGTCATTGCCAAGAAGGGGGAGGGGGAGGTGCCGGGGCTCACGGACACGACCGTGCCGCGCCGCCTCGGCCCCAAGCGCGCCAACAAGATCCGCAAGCTCTTCAACCTGTCCAAGGCAAGTTGCGGTTTGTGAATCGCCTACAATTACTTTTTCTTTTTTTACGAACTATATACACATATATATATATATTTATATATACCGGTATATATATTGATATATGGTTGTTTTTGTGATGGAAGTGAAGTTGGTTATTGAGTTGAAGTTGGTGACAGAGTTGAGGTTGGTTGTGTCATCACGGTGCCGCGCCGCCTCGGCCCCAAGCGCGCCAACAAGATCCGCAAGCTCTTCAACATCTCCAAGGCAAGTTGAAGTTTGTAGTTTGTGATGAAGTTGAAGTTGGTGATGGAGTTGAAGTTGTGAAGAAGGGGGATGCGGAGGTCCCGGGGCAGGTGCGAAGAAGGGGGAGGGGGAGGTGCCAGGGCTGACCGACACCACGGCGCCACGCAGCCTTGCGCCGAAGCGCGCCAACAAGATCCGCAAGCTCTTCAACCTCTCCGTGGCAAGTTGTCGTTGGTGCAACGCATGGTCGGTTCCGCCTTTTTCTTATGCAGTTGAAGTTGATGATTGAGTTGAAGTTGTACATGAGCCTGGCTGGTATCATACTGCCGTGCCGTGCCACAGCCACAGCGCGCTCAGACGAGGTGCCCAAACCTTTCAACCCTTCCAAGCGAAGTCCAAGTCAGTAACCCTGAAAGCGTAACGCCGCCGTGTGGTGTCATGTTGATGAGAGGCTCAAGAGTGGGCTGACAGGCTGAGGTGCGCTTACCAAACCGTCGTTCGGGAGTATGCCACCGCCCGCAAGGTTGAGAAGTTGAACTTGGTTTTGAAGTTTGTGCTTGGCACACAGTTGAAGTTGAAATTGAAGATGCTCTGTCTGTTCAGTGCCATGTGCAGGAGGACGGCGTGCACAAGTACGTCGTCGCCCGCAAGTCCGATAAGTTGAAGTTGGTCTTGAAGGTTGTGCTTGGCACACAGTTGAAGTTATAATTGCTGTTAGCTGTGTGCAGGTTTTGAAGTTCTGCTTCGCACCCAGCTGAAGTTTGTTTATTAGTCATAGGGACATTAGGGCATGTGCGCACCGGTATGAAGTAACTGCAGGTAATTTAGCCACCTGAAGTTGCAATTGAAGTTGACGTTTGCTGTGTGCAATTGTTTGACTGCTGGCGACGTGCACAACGTCAGCGCACGCAAATTTGAGAGGTTGAACTTGGCCTTTAAGTCTGTGCTTGGCTCACAGTTGAAGTTATAATTGAAGTTGACGTTCGCTGTGTGGACGTTCGCTGCGTCATCATCTGACATGTGCAGGAGGACGACGTGCAGAAGTACGTCATCGCCCGCAAGTTTGAGAAGTTGCGTTTCTGCTTGCTTGGCACACAGTAAAAGTTGTAATTGAAATTGACGTTAGCTGTGTGCATTTTTGCATTTTTCATTACTGCAGGAGGACGACGTGCGCAAGTACGTCATTGCTTGCAAGTTTGAGAGTTGAAGTTGGTTGTGACGTTTTTGGTTGGCACACTGTTGTTTTTATAATTGAAGTTATAATTGAAGCTGCTGTTGTGTGATTTGTGCAGGAGGACGACGTGCAAGTATGTTATCGCCCGCAAGTTTGAGAGTTGAAGTTGATCTTGAAGTTTCTGCTTGTCACAAAGTTGAAATTGTAATTGAAGTTGCTGTGTCTGGTTGTGGTGACATGTGCAGGAGGACGACGTGCGCAAGTACGTCATCGCCCGCAAGTTTGAAAAGTTGAACTTCATTTTGGGTTTGTGCTTGCATGCAGGTGCATTTACTTTTCTAGTTCAATGTCGTAACTTGGAGCTTACTGAGCATGTGTGCTGTTTGTGTGTGTTGTGTGTGCAGGAAGACGACGTGCGCAAGTACGTCATCGCCCGCAAGTTTGAGAAGAAGGGCAAGACGGTGACCAAGCGCCCCAAGATCCAGCGCCTCATCACCCCCGCCAAGCTCCAGCACACGCGCCGCCGCGCCGCCCTCAAGAAGCAGGCGCAGGCCAAGGCCAAGGTGGGTGAACTTCAATATTGAAGTGTGAACTCAAAGCTTGGCTGTTTTTTCTGCAACAGCCAGGCATTTACAGGCTGCTGCTGGAAAGTGAGAAAACGTGAGCACACGCCAGGGGCCAAGGTGGGTGAAAATCGACATCACAGAGTACCAACATGAAGGTTCACCAGGGTTTGCAGCGGCCTGGCAGCTGCTGCTGAGCAGTGACAAATATGCTCACGTTGCTGCTGAGCACACGCAATGCGCTTGCTCGCTTGGGCCGGTCAGTTCCACTGCACTTTGGGTACAGGCTCCTGCTGTGCTGCTCTGCGCTGGTGCTGCTTCACTGACCTGTCAGATTGTGAGCCTGAAGGGGCAACTTGTCTTCTTCCCACGACATGGCACGGCGCCTTCCCATCGTCACCAAGCTGCAGGACATGCGCCCTTTGTACTGGTGCGGTGTTTGGACTGTTGAACAAACTTCAACATGCACATGTTAAACTTCAACTCTGCAGGCGGACGCCGCGGCTTGCGGGCGCCTGCACACACTGCTGTAAAGAACTACTACCATTTTTTCTTGGAGCACTCGCATGTCCCTTACTTCAGTATACACAAACTTCAACTTACCAGATACCAACTTCAGTGTCTGGAGTTCAACTCTACAGGCGGACGCCGTGAAGCACAGGCGCACGTCCACACTCCTATTTGTTTTGTCCACTGGTTCCTTTTGTAGTAGCTTGGCACCGGTGCGCCCAGGGACCCAAACTCTGGGCTTACATGCAAACTTCAACTCACCAAATTCAACTTTCGAACTTTAACTCTGCAGGCGGACGCCGCGGAGTACAGGCGCCTGTACACGCAGCGCATGAAGGAGGCGAAGGAGGCTCGTTGCTCCCGTAAAGAAAACTATTATTTATCTGGTGCGCACATTGCCCACGTCTCTGGTCTCATATGCAAACTTCAACTTTACAACTTCAAATTTCGAACTTGAACTCTGCAGGCGGACACCGCGGAGTATGGGCGCCTATACACGCAGCTTGCTACTACACTGTTGTAGCTTCTACTACTAGTATACCGATGTGCACATAGCCCGCCTCTCTGGACTGATGCGCAAACCTCAACTTCCATGTATTTATGTATACTTCACCTTTGCAGGCGGACGCCGCGGAGTACGGGCGCCTGTACACGCAGCGCATGAAGGAGGCCAAGGAGGCCCGCCGCTCCCTCATCTCCAAGCGCCGCTCCTCGCGCAAGGCCTCCGCCAAGGCCGAGAAGACCGCCTAAGGCAGGGGCTGTGCTCAGCGCAAGCACCGCTGCTCAGCAGAGCGGCGGCGCGTGCTCAGCAGCCGCGGCGAGCGACGTGTGGCGTGGGGTGGGGGGCTGTGCTGCGGCGCAGTTTTGCACAACGCACCGTGTCTCGCTTCAACGTGCCGCAATGAAAACACGGAGGCAACAACCGCACACACAGCGCATGCGTGTTCTTCTTTGTGCCTGCTGTGCGCGCGTCTGCTGTGTTGCTTGCCATTTAGCAAATGCCTCCAAGGGGCATCTGGCCTTCGTTGCCCTTGTCGCTGCTGCTGAGCACACGATTGGCACTCGGACCACCAGCAGCACGGCTGCCAGTCAGCTGCCCTGCGCCTTCCTTCTGGCATACGCAACCCTGCATCGCCCCATGTTAGGTAGGGACTCCAGGCGGCGGTATATGGTGTGGCGGGCCGGCCTGCCCATGCAAACGCTGCGCACGCCTTTTGTAGCCGGTGCACATTGTGGTCGCCCTCAGTGCTTGTGTGTGTGCTGTTGCATGGTGCGGTGTTGCTGGGCTGCAGGGCTGGAATGTTTTGGCGTGCACGCGCGGCTGGCAAGAGGTTTTGTGGGCCTGGTGCGGAGTGGCCTGGCAGTAGCACACGTACCGTACAGCACGATGTATGACGACCCCCCGCGTTGTCAACGTCGGGATCTGCTGTTGCTAGCACGGGGGGCGTTATACAATACACCCGCGTTATACAGAGTACCCAGATTCGTATAAAATACCCCCCCGCGTTGTCGTCATTAAGGCGCCGTCAGGCTCGCGGGGGGTCGGTATACAGGGCTATATGCCGCTGCACAACGACCCCCACGTTGTACAAGACCCCCTCGTTATACATCGTGCTTTACGGTATTGGGGAAACGGTTTTTGCTGTAACATCTGTTGAAGGCAGCAGCGCAGGGGGGTGAGTGCTGCCTCAAGCGTGCGCTTGCAGCGCACAGGCGTGATGGCATGAGCAGAGAATCGATTGTAAACTGGGATTGGACCCATGAAGTACTATCTATTGGTAGGATGCATCAACTCGCACATGAGACGTGAGCATTCGCAGCTGTGTCATACGGCGGCTATTGGTGCCAGTGGCACCCAGTGGCTGCACAGTCACTGCTGCTGCCGCTGCGGCCGACCTAGCACTCCCGACAGGGCTCCATCGTGCACCTGCCATACGTAGTACCGACAAAAGCTGGCAGTGTGGGCACACCATATGGGCGCACCCCACCCAGCATGCGCACGGCATGGGTGTGCACACATGCTGCGCTGCTGCGACGCCTACAAACAGGGGCACTCGCAGCGCGGGACACCCGCCGACAACTGCGCCGCCATGCTGCGGGCACTGCAAATGTCCCACAGCTGCTGAGCATGGCACGGTGGATGTGCTCAGCACCGCGCGCCCCGCAGCCGCGCACAGCGCCAACAAGGCACTGACTCACGCCACGCGCCGTCGGTGAGGCGTGTGCCAGCACAGCCTCCTCACCAGGCGGGGTTTTGCCGTCAGCACCTGGTACCGCTGCACACCTGTGTGGAGACAGCGCTCGTCATCCGCTCCCTGGCATGTCCACGGGCCTACAGCCGTACTGGCCGGCGTGCCCTCCTCCTGCCGCAGAACGCGTACCGCCGCCGCCGCCACCGCTACTGCTGAGCAGCTGCTACCCGCCACCCGCTGCTGAGCACCCCCTCTGCTGGGCACACGTTTTGATGAGCAGGCGCTGCTGCTGAGCAGACGCTGCCGCTGAGCACACACTGCTGCTGAGCACCCGCTGCTGCTGAGCACACGCTGCTGCTGAGCACTGCTGCTAAGCACACGCTGCTGCTGCGCGTTGCTGAGCACCTCTACACAGCACCTCCGCCGCAGAGCACACGCCGCTGCCCATCACACGCTGCTGAGCACATGCTTCAGCTGTTGAGCACGCAACGCTTCTGCTGAGCACACGCGCCGCTGGCACACACTTCGACTCAGCACGTGGGGTACGTCCCGACCACGCGGTACCCCTTCTTCACAAACCGCGCCTCCCAGTCCGCCAGCACGCCCAGCTCCGACGCGCTCAAATCCTCGATCGAGGGACTGTCCAAATTCACGGCGTCGAACGACATTTTCGCGAGCGCGCGAGAGGCGTCACGCCCCACAAATAGGTTGTAGGGGCCGTCGGGGCCGTAGTAGGGGGCGCCACCGTAGGAGACATCGAAAACTTTGCCGTTTACAGCCACGAGAATGGGGGCCGCCGCAGCGCCGTCGGGGATGGGGCCCTGCCCGTTGCCGGCCGAGAGCTCCTCCTGTGAGGTAGTTTTGGGGGGGGGAGGAGGGGAGGGAGGGATGGGGGGGGTCACGGGGTATGTGAGGTATGTGCTATACCCACCCGTGTATTAGTACGTGCCATGTAAATAGAGTATTGCAAGTATACTTCAGAAGTATAACACGCTGCGGCGCCGTCTGGGATGGGGCCCTGCCCGTTGCCGGCCGAGAGC
>JAULBY010055759.1:0-11144 GCA_032358315.1 Ophiocytium majus
CATTCATAGCTGCTGCTGAGCAGTCACACAGTTGCCTATGCACACTTGCTGCTGAGCACACGCAACACACTGCTTGCATGGGACACATCCATTCACTCCATTCTGGGCACAGGCTCCTGCTCTGGATTGCTGCTCTGCTATGCGGTGGTGGCTGTGAAGCCATCAACCTTTTCAAAGTGCGCGGCACAGCGCACGCAAAACGACCATGCTGTGTAAAAGCAGCCTACCAGTAGACCCACATCACAGATACAGCCAGCAGCGGTTTTCATATTACAAACACACAGCCAAGGCAGGGCGCACACATGAACCGGTGTGAATGATGCCGGTCTTGGCAGGCCCCCTGGGGTGTGCTATTTGGAACCAGCTGTGGCGCAAAGAACAGAGTGTAGCCTGTGCACACTGCTGCGCTGGCTTGTAGAGTTGGGACTGAGTGACACACACATTACAGCTGATTCTACTTCTACTTGTAGTACAACACAGGCTCCATCCTGCAGAGCAGCTACTGCTCCGCCCACAGGCTGGCTGTTACATACTTCCGAAGTATGCAAGTTCGGCTGTGTGCAGCAGCAGCAACAGTGTCTAGGGCTGCTGCAGCCGCGCGGCCGAAGTCAGCGCCGCAAGAGGGGCGCACACCAGCCTGTGGTGTTCTTTCCAGTGCGCAACCTGGCACTCGCGGCCGCAGTAGCGCGTGAAACCGCACCTGGCGCACGCGCGCAGCTTGGCGGGGGGGTTGGCGGCGTCAGTGCTGCCACTCGCCGCAGTCACCTCCTTGACCAGAACCGTACAGCAATAGGCGCACCAAGTGGGCTTTGGGGCGTTTGCCAGCACACACAGGGCGCCGGTGAAATACACCAGTTCCAGCACCGTGTCATCCTGGTTGTGTGTGCGACACATTGTGCAGCAGTGTCCAGTCACAGCAGCGGCGGTGTCAGCGACAGCAAGGGTGACGGTGGCAAGGGTGGTGGCGTAGCGGCCACAGTGGTGCTGGCGTGCCGCGCGGCACAGACAGCATGCCACTGCTGAATGAGTCAGCGATGGCACTCACATACCCCTGTCGAGAGAAAGTGTACCTTGTGTACCTGGGCATGAAATGCTACTTGTCGACGCAATAAGTTCACTGCACTCTCGTACATGTACTTCTTGAAGTACTACGTGTAGTACCGGTATTTCCTTGGCTCAGCAGCTTGCAGTCACTGCGCGCCTCAATCACCCCACTGCCATGCGGCCCTGTCTATCCCAGGGACTACAACCACCTGTGCATCAGCATGTGGAACTCCTGGGCACGGGCAAACCGGTATGTCCCTCACCATTCAATCGCAATATGCCTACAGGTGCTTTTGTGTCTGAAGCACGCACACGCCATCAAGCCCCCCCGGTTTCAAGTCAAAGGTACCCCCACAATGACATTTGCAGCTCGAACTCGAAGTGACGCATTGGGTTGCTGGCATTGTGCGCATCACGCAGGAGCTTCAGTGCCAGGCACACACCTGCGGGCCGCTGACCAGCTCAGTGAGCGGCAGGTACCGCTCCATCGTCTTATCCAGCTTGTCCACCCACTCGTCCCCCACCAGTGCCAGGCTCCCCCGCAGCTCCTCTGCTGATGGCAGCGTCGTTTCTGCCCCGTCTCGGCCGCCGAGAACGTTGCGGATGCATGCTGCCGCCTTGAGCGCGTTGAGAGCGTCCGCGGCATGGGCCGAGTGCGGCGAAAACAGCGCAGCGTGTGTGGCCGCACATGCGGGGCCGTCAAAGCACCCCGCCGCCGCGCACTCGAGGCCCCTCAGCTGCTCCAGGTACAGCGCGCAGGCACGCGCAAGCAGCTGCACGCATCCGCTCCAGTCGCCTTGGTCCCCCCCCTCTTTCGCCAGCGTTTCACAGACCTTGCCCAGCCTCTGCAGCACCACCAGCGGCGCGGCATTGCTGGGCGCCAGCTCGCGCCGCATGGCCGCCAGCACGGCCTCCAGCAGCGGCTTCGCAGTGGCGCGCTCATGCCGCGGCGCCGCCGCAGTGACATCCACGTCCATCGCGGCTTGGCAGAGCTCGCCTCTGCGCAGCTCCGCGGCGAGCAGCGCATCACGCTCCTCGCGGCTCGCCCCTCCCGCATGGTGCGTGTCCAAACCGCATGCGGCGCACACATACCACGGCCGGTAGGCACGGTCGGGCTCTCGCGCTCCCACGCCGCGCAGCTCGGGGGCGGCGACACCGCGGCACCCGCGGCGCGGGCACGGCACGGCCACCAGAGGGTCGGGCGCGGTGCAGCGCGCGCACATGCACATCCAGCCCCCAGAGCTGAAAGCCTCCTGCAGCAGCTCCAGTCGCGACAGCACCTTCACCTCCGAAGTTGTTGTTGTGCTGGTGCGGTCGACGGTCACGGGCTCGCCGGCGCGCACGCGCCGCAGCGCCACCAGCGTCATGCAGCCGGGCGGGTTCCGGGGGGTGCACACGGCATTGGGGGTGCACGCGTGCGCGGCGAAGCTGGAGCGCGCCAGGATGCTGTCGGCGCGGCACGGGCGGCACGGCGCGTCCGCGCCTGCCGGCGACGCGGGGCGCGACACCTTGTGAGTGCAGAAGTGGAGGGTGAGGCACATGCGCAGCACGGCCTCGGCGCTGAGCGCGGCGGTGGCGAGCTCGGGCGACTGCGCAAGCATGTCACACGCGTTCTGCAGCGTCGTCTCGCCTCTGCTCGCCATGCCGTGCTCGAAAGGGCGCGTGTGCATGAAGTCGGCGATTAGCGCGTCGATCGCCTGGCGGGTGGGAGTGCCATGGGGCACGGTGAACACCTGAAGGAGAGCAGGGAGTGCACCTTCGTTGGGGATGGTGGGCCCCAGATCCAGCAGTGGGGCCTCCCGCAGTATCACCTGCACGCGCACAGCCATCATTCATTCTTCAGTTGTGACGAGGGCGTTCCACATCAGCTCAACAGCCCTTGTGAGCACCATTCACCGGCAGCAGGTTACTTGCTGTGGGAGCAGGTGAGCTGCTGCCGGCGGGTAACTTGCACGAGCGACCAGCCAGCAACACCTTCCCTAAGCCCACTTGTATTGCTGTTGCAGCTGGCCCTGGCGCAGAGGAAACTGCTGCTGCGGCACTCTATAAGTTAAGTTTTTATGTTTGATTGGCCATGGGCGCAGCGTGCTGCAGAAGCCTGCACCGCGGTGGCAAGTGCGTAAACACAAAAAAAAATTGGCAAGTTTGCCGTGGTATGAAGCTGACCACGGCCAGGTTGCAGTACCGCCGGTGCCTTTGCTGACAGTTATGCAACACGTGGGCAACTCTGTTGAGGGGCAGTGCACCAGTGACGAGGGTCCACACAGGTGCCACATCGGCTGCTCAGCGTCTGCTGCCAGCACCAGCAATGTCACTGTTGGGCGTCAAGCGACAACTGCCTAGAAGTGGCCCACTGCTAGTCGGGCGCCATGACTTGAGCTGTTGATGCGCAACATTAGCAATGCAGCACATGCTGCGCAGGTTGCAGGCACTGAGTACGTTGACCGCACCCTCCGCAGCAGCTGGAGGTTGTGGCATAACACCTCATAGCTAATACACCATTACACTAGCGCCTTGCACATGCTCTATGGCCATGTATCGTACTTGTAGCTTGGTGGTGCGGGGTCTGCAATTTGCGATTTCAAGCAGCTGATAGCGACACCGACGCACATAAGTCTGGCAGCGCCTGAGCTCCGCTGCTACTGCTACAAGGCATGTTTTTGGCAATAACCGCAGTGAGGGTGGCTCACCTCCCCAACCTCAAAGTCACGGGTGGCCAGCAGCATCTTATACTGCTGCGTGGAAGGCCGCCTCCCCGCCTGCAAACCCACACGCGGTTCCCACCACTTTTCCAGCTGGTGCCACCCCACACGCACGCCATCCACCTCCTCCAAGTATTTCAAGTGTTCACTGACATCATAGGTGGCCTGCGGCCGCGAGGGTGGCGTGGATGCAGATGGCGGTGCTGGCGGTGGTGGCACAGCCGCATCCCGGCATTTCTTTTTTTTCGCCCTGGTGCGTGGCATTGTCAGGTCCTGTTCGAACGGTCCAAGCACCTTCAACGGCTCTGCTGCTGCGTGCCCGTGAGCGGCAGTGTACTTGGCGAGACGGAGGGCCGCCTCGCACGCAGTGCCCGTTCAGCAGAGATTGCCAAGCGACAGCGCCCTCACACTGCACCCTGGGCACCAACCGTGAGCTCTAGGGCCCTTCTTCTTCTTCGTTGCTGGCTGAGAGGAAGATGGGTGCTTGCTGCTGGCAGTGCAACTGCTGCTCTGGCTCGTTTGCCCCAGGGTCTGGATGTGCACTTGATGTGGCCAACGCAAGGAGAGCGCGGCAGCTGCTGTAAGGGAACGGTGTGCTGAGCTGTGCTGTGGCGCCGGGCGGTGGCAATCTGCAGGTCTGGTGGCTGGCTGCCTTGCTCTCCCAAGTGACAGTTGGGAATGCACTTGAAGTTGAATGCACAGGTATCTACACAGCTGAAGTTGCTACCGGCGGAGACAAGGGTCACCGGTTGCGCGGCGACTTGCGCCACAGTGGACAGTGCACGGTGGGCCCACCTGCTAGATAAGGACGCGAACTAGCAGCAGTGCTACAGCTTCATGTCCTACCAGTCACGGCGGGCATGCTCACAGGCGAGCAAAAGGTGGTGCGGCCGACGTTACAGGCGACTTCCCCAATGGTGCAACCTGCACGCCATGTCGCCGCTGCTCGCACAGACATCTGCGCCAGGGTCTGGCAGCACTGAGAGGCATCAGCCGTCAGTCACAACGAGGCTGCCAGGTGAACGTCCTGGATTGGCCTGTGCGTGGCGAAGTACCGCAGTTCGATGCATGCGACCGCACACGTGTTCCACCACAATTTTTGTTGGTCGGTGGGTGCGAGTGGGCGTGCACGCCGTAAGTATTGTCACGCGCACCAGCGATAACGCTAAGGTATCATACTTCTATCATTAGCTGCCTGGTTCTGTAGTCTTGCTGCAAACCATGCTGTCTTGAGAGTGCAAGTAAACTGCGTTGCAAATACATCATACTACTGTAGTAGTATCATGTCGGCATGGTAAGGGCTGCTGTTTGCCATGCCAAAGTACCACTCTTCGTCAACGCCGTGAGCATTGCTGGTGGAGTGTGCAGGGCTGGCATTTTCATCTGTGTTATCGGATTGACGACCTGCAACCATGTGCTGAGTCACAGTGTAAGCATGTGCACTGGCGCCCGGGCAGTGGTAACTGGGACGCCCTCCGCAGCGAAGTCCCAAACCTTTGATGGGAAGGCTCACTTAGCGTGTACACATAGCGTGTGTGCCCACCTAGAGTAGGAAATAGGTGATATAACAGTATGCTTCCCGCCCAAGTATGGTTGCTGGTGCGAGGAGCCTCTGGTCAGTGGTGCGCGGCGGCAAGCACTTGGTGCATGGCGGCATATTGCATGCCGCGCTACTGTGACACCGTGGATTGCCAAGCATTAAACGATCCTGCACACCTGGAATCCATCTGCAATGTGTGCATACTTCAACCACCTCACTTCGGCTTTGGAAAAAACAGTTGTTGCCGCAGTGTCATAAGTTTGCGGGCGCGACATCGGGCTTAGCAGCAAAGTATGCAGTGCACCCAGATTGAGCGTCATTTACTGCAATACATGTGAGCCAGAAATAGCTGATAGAGGACACTGCAAAGGCTACAGGCCGCTATATTGTGAACGACACAGCCGGCGCCAGCACAACCCTAAGCTGGTGTCGCAAACACTTTACTGCAACTTCAACACCATGAAAACCTGCCACTACCAGCTCCCGCGCTTCATGAACACAGGCGATTTGAAAAATTTAGTACCACATTTGGTGGTGCTGCCAGAAGTTTTCACTGAAAACAGCGTTTACAGTCTGAAAATGGACACATGGATTGCTCAGATTCAGTTTTGTGGCCAGTCTAAATTTCTATGCCCTTCGATCTTTCCTTCCCCTCCTCTTCCCCCCCCCCCCCCCCGGCCCCGTGCTGGATTAAATTCTGGAGAATCCTGCCCTGCTGCATGAAAAATGCACCCGTACCGACGGTTGAACTTTGTATAGCTTCTACTGTCTAGGTACTACTCAAGACACATGGGGGCATGTGCGCACCGGTACAGTTGATGGTTCTCGCAGGCAGCACACACACATGGAGGGGACTGATGTGCTGTCGCTGCGCGCCCATGCCCGTTTGCAGCAGCTGCTGCAGCCGCTGGTCACCTCCCCTGCCATTGCGTGTGGGGCACGTGGCTGCGGCACATCCCATCACCACAAGAGGTTCACAGCTGCTGTGCAGTTTCTGGTGACAGACATGGCTGCAGTTGCTCAAGCCACTTCACTTGCAAGCCGGCACGGCACTGGCAGCCAAGTTGGTGTGAAAGGCTGGCAACAAGACCCTGGCTTTGCACCTACCCCGGGACGAAAATGTACATTCGGTGTACCTGGCTGCTGGCTGACACCAGGTGGCTGCGTGTACATGTTGTTCGGGAAAGTACCTGATCTGTGTACCTTCCCGTAAATGCTGCATCTGCTGTAGGTACCGGGTACCTCTGCACTGGAAGAGGCGAGGATGTGCCTGCAAAATCCTCGTCATTTTTTGGCACTCGGCACCCTGCACACAAACACAGGACGACGTTCCGCCCGAAGCCTCAAGGCCTCTACCAGCACGAAAGGAACCATTGACGGCGAAAGGCACTTTGACAAGGCTAGCCAATTGCCTTCCATGCATGTGCATGAACACACAGGAGAGTGTGTGCGGTGCGGCTGATTGAGGTGGGGCATGTACCTGCTGCTGTGCTGGGCAGTTGACGAGCGTACTGCAGGGCGCAGTAAAACACCTTGCCGTGCTCATCACGCCACCTGGCCATGACGGGTAGCACTGCTCGTTGGCGTGGCTGGCGCATATGTGGGTGAACTGTGCCAAAGGCTGCCGAAAACCGATGGGTTTTTTTTTACGGTGTTTTTACGGTGGCTGTTCCAGGGCCCAGGGCCAGACATATCATGATTATTTCATGTAAAAGTATATGGCAATATTTAATCAGTGAAAATCTGGGTAAAAACTTGCTTGGAGTTGGTGAACGTGGCTCTTCTTTTGCAGCGCACACGACTGGCTTTGGCGGCATCGCACAAGTAAGCCCTGTTGTTAATTGTACGCTGCATCATCCCTAGCCCTCAAGGACACTGACCGGCGCGTGTAGGTGTGGGATGTGTCTGGTGTTTTCACCAAGTGGACAAATCACCCCACAGGCTACGGCCTGGCGTTTTTGCCCCAGCCACGGCAGCATCTGGGCTTAGCAACCTTTTAGGTTTGTTTCACTTGAGTTTTACAGGCTGGAACCTCGTGACTACTTCTGTATACAAGCTAGCCGTAAAATTGTTTTACCAGGTCATTTTGAATTCTGCTACTTCAATTTTGAGGTATGTTGGACTGTGGCGTGGCAGCCGAGCAGCACCGCGAGGGGCGGTGCACTGGGCTGGTGCGTGTTAGTGGTAGCTTGGCCACGATGGTGCTGATTGACTGCAGGCTGCAGCTCCCCATAAACTCCGTGTTTGTACATATGTTATATACTTCATCTACTTCTGAGGTGAATATATTAAAGCGTACAAATTTTAAGTTAATGCTTCTCGCCAGGACTTCTTAAAATTGTATCAAAAAACTCCCAGTGTGTTATTTTAGGAATGAGCACCCGCAGGCAGCAGCACTAGTTCCATCAAACATATCACCAGAGCTGCGCAACCCAATTTTTTGTTCTTACTGGTTCTATTTATTTTCGACACGTAATTTGCCTGCTAGGTTGGTAAAAAATTTCAAGAAAATATTGAACAGACTTCGGAAGTATAGAAATGTTAGAAAAAAAATTCTCGTTCTTCACTTTGCAAAGTATCACTTGTTTCTTCATAAGCAGTGTCAACGTTTACAGGTATCGCACCAATGCTGAAGCAAATTTGAAGCATCCATTTACATTGGTTCTTGAAGCACGCCAAACTATGTTCGAACACCATACAGTAGCAATCTTTGCTGTTAAAACAAGAGTAACAAGGGCAGTGACGGATGCTGCTGATGGTGCAGCAACATTTACATAGAATGCTGGCAGTATAGGTCAAGCTGGCGGTGATATTAAAGATCATAAGTGCTTCATGCTAAGAATTAAGATCATTTTTAACCCTTGCAAGAAAGTATTGGTATGAATATATAGGCCAATTGGGTTTACCATGATTTTCCAAGTATATTCTTTTGATAATCTTAGGCTATTGCATTTTTCAAGACCTCATGCTTCAAAAGGCAATTTTCAGGTTCTTCACCTTCCGAGCTCTTAGCTCTTTTCTAGGTAGCTACGGTATGTACCTATAGTATACATTGCATGAATTGCATAAAAGGATATCTTCAAGGTCTTTGGTGTTCAATTCTCAAGGAAACATTAATTCACTGATACTACCGAAGTATTTTTTAATCCTCTATCATAAGAGCCGATGAGCAGAAACAGAGGTCATTCTACTAAGAATCTACTACGTAGTAGTTATTTGCTATGCAAGGCGGCCAATATACTACCAATAGCATTAAGCCTCGTGCAGCTTAGCCAGAATATAATATATGCCGGACCAAAATTACCGGTGGTCAATCCTCACAGGTTCAAAAAAAAACTTTTTGTGTTACCTCATAAAGCTGTCACCTGGGGAGCTGCATCGCATCGTTTGAAGAGGATGCAATTAAAACTTCTGGCAAAATCTAATGTATTACACTGCAAGTGCTTCTGTACATGAGAAGAAGCTACTTTCAAAGCCCTATTTTTGAGAAACAGAATCAGGCTTTTGTACCTCACAAGCATTAAATGCCTAAACACACTGCACGTATTGCTCTCTTCCTGATTTTGTTGTACTGTAAATATATATAATGTTTCTTCAAGTGTTCAACGCACCACCTGGCAAGCCATCCATCCTTATCAAAGGCAATGATGACCTACAAACCTTTTTTAGCTCTCAGTGACGCTACTGGCAAAAAATTTAAAAAAATTTAAAACATTTTCCCGCTAATACTGCACACATGTGGCTGCACTTTTGACCCCGCCTCCTCTCTGAATGAGTTGCAATAACCAAGAAACTATCAGCCCTTTTGAAAAAAATCATAAAGTGTTTCACTAATGCCACCTGATGGTTTGGCCATTAACCCCCGCGTACCTCATTAGGCTGGTTTGAGTGGCAGAACCTCTTGCTCCTATTTATCCCGGAATCACTTGGGAAGCACTTCGAAGTCCTTATTTTGTCATTGCTGATATTTTAATTCGAAAAGCAAGGGAACTTCTGATGTGCATTGCCAGCTAAAGTTGTATCTGGGAGGTCTCTTGAAATGAGAAACGTCACAAAACCATAAGTGCGGCAAAATATGATGATTTTGTGAACCACAGTGGTTGAGTTATACCAACTACATTAGTGGGAGTATTTGAAGCAGGTTAGCGCTATGTCTGCCAGCATCATAGGGAACGTCCTCTCGGGGACCGTTCCTGCACTGTTCTTTGGGTGAGGGCATGTCTGTGTGCTGAGCACACAGGTCATAGCACTGCGGACTGCTCAGCACTTCTGTGCTGTGCACAGCCACATCCTCCTAGGATCATTACCGGCCTACGCACAACGCCAATACCATAACATAATCTTTATCATTTCTAGCTACTGTATTCATCAGATACTTTGATTTGCATAAAAAAATTGTTTTATCTGGTTACGTACAGGGCTTCCCAGTTTTGATCAAAATACTAAAATACGGGAGGGAAATAATCAGTCGCTGATATCGAGATAAGAAAACGAAATATGGAGGGGAAAAAAAACGTCCCTACCATCAAGATAAAAAAACGAAGTATGGAAGGGAAATAATTCAGTCCCTATCATCGAGAATGAAAAACAACGAAATTTTATCAAATGCACATACTTATACTTTTGTAATCCATACAACTTTTAAAGGTGTAAAAATGTGTGAGTCCTTCAGGGTTGTCAAATTAACCCATAGCAACTGTTTGAGCCTTAACTACCTGTTATGGCTTAATTAAGGTCTTTTACGACACCGTTAGTACGGGTGCATGGCCAGCTGGCAGGGCAGACCAGCAGGCTGGCAGCAGCAGGCACGGCAGGCACCAGCACATAGACACCTTGCAATTTGCCCAGACTTATGCAGTTGCAGCAAACAAAAAGCTGCTAAAAACATGTTATTGAAGTTGCATGTGTGCCCCACAAGGGCCTTAGCCCTAGGCTGCTGAGCATGTGCACCCAGTTTAATCAGAAAGACAGCGGTGGGCGTCACTGCCGCACTGGTGGCACACACAGGCACCGCCTAGCCCGCCACACCATGCACAGCCCTGAACGTAATTACCGCGGAATGGCTACACCATAATTACGACTCCGTAATTGAGCCTTAGTTACACCCTCGTAATTTACGGTGTGCCTACCCTAAAGTCCTTTGCACATGTAATCAAGTCCACTTTCGCAAGGAAATGATGATCATTTTGTAAGTGTTTCTTTACTTAAACCCATGTCATTCTTGTCAGCGAATTGTCATTTTTTAGTGCTTTTTCACTTAAACCACTCCCACGTTGCTATCTGAATGTCCACCTAAAAAGAGTATACATGTACATGCTGGGGAGGTGCTAGAAACATGACGGACTGGTTTACAATTTCCAATTCTCAGGGGATCGGCCGCCGTATGTGGTGCATGATGCACCGTGCATCACATATCAAGTGGATGGGTGAACTTGGACAGGGTCATCAGCACACAAAGGAGTGATGCCATCGAGGTAGGCATTTAAAAACGACTAAAGCGGGCAAACCACCCCAGGCTTCGGCCTGGCATTATTGCCTCAGCCACGGCAGTATCTGGGCTTAGCAACCTTCTGACTCGGAGTTTTTTTCAAATGACATCGCTCCTAGATGCTGCAGGGTTCATGTTGGTTTAGGGGGTCCAGGCCGAGCAGAGTGCTGGGGTCTGTTGTAACCGAAACAAAAGACGACTCACTCACAGGAACGTGGCGCCCTGTGTGAAATAAACCTAAAAGGCTAAGGCTGCTCTGGCCTGGGGGGTGAGTGAGTGATTCAGCAACCCAGGTTTTACAGGGTTGAGTTACTTTTGCTACATGCACACAGCATCACATTTCACCTGACGGAGTGTAGGAGGGCCTGCT
>JAULBY010055770.1:0-38090 GCA_032358315.1 Ophiocytium majus
TTTTTTCATACTTACTGGTTTAAAATTAGACTTTTTGCCTATTTTTATCCAGTCCTGTTTTCAGGGGAGCTTACAAATTCTAATAATGTGAAAGTTAATATTTGGCCTAATCCGGCAAGCAATATTATTACAATTAATATTGAGGAACCAAATGCTTCATTAAATGGTGAGTATTATGTTAAAATATTAGACATAGCAGGTAAGCAGGTATTTAGTAATTCATATTCTGCCTTAAATGGTAAGGAAATTAATATTGAAGCCATTAAACAAGGAGTATATATAATTCAGGTGAAGGGCTTAAACTGGGTGTCTAATAAACGATTTATAAAAGAGTAGATCCTTTCAAATGATTAATAACATAATGCTAATATGTGTGATTTTAAGTTGTGCGTTGCATGCTGACGCACAACTTAAAAAATCATTATCTAATTTTCGATTTCAAGTAGAGCTCGGGAAAATTTATAGTGACTTTAGGGAAAAGCCTATTTCCGTTGATGGATTTGGTTTAGGCACTGTGAATCATTATAGTAATAATAAGTTCATTAAGCAGACCTATATTAATTATCCTTTTTCTAGCTCATATTTGGGAATAAAGTGCATCGTTAACACGAAGCATATTTTTATGTTTCAAGGAGCTCGTTTTGCATCTGAGGAGTGGATGGGGCAAAACACTTATCCTGAAACCGGAATTGCTGGAATATCATATAGTGTCCTATCTTTAGGTTACGGATATTTGATCCCTTTAAAGAAGATTAGAGTTATAATGAATGGGCTTGTTTCATATCGGAAAAATGGAACAGAAGTTTATACTATTGGTTATATGGGTAGTTCAACACAATTGTCAGAACCGTTATATGGGTATATATCTTATACCAAACCATGGGGTGCAACAGTTGGGGGTGAGGTTGAATTCTTTGTTACGAAAAATTTTGGCTTAGGTGTTAATCTTAGCTACAGTTGTTTTCCTTTTGAGCATGGAAAAATAGAGTCAACTCCCTTGTTTAATTTACCTCAAAAATTTGAACTAGAAAGTGCTAATAGGGCAACCTTAAATGCAACAGCTAAGTTGTTTTTTAATTTTGAGTTTAAGAAAATTAGACATTGATAAAATAAGTAACCTAAAGGGCGAACTAATTGTAAACGGGAAAGTAGATGTCATATGAGTTACATTTTAAAAATGATTAGCCATCATCACAATCTCTTTAGCAGCCCTGCCGCTCGCGCCAACCCCACCCAATATTTTTTCCAATTCCGCATAATCATCCAACATGCGCTGGCGGTTGTTTCCGCCCGGCAAAATGGAATCCAGTTCGGCTGTTAAACGTTGCACATTAAACTGGCGTTGCAATAACTCTTTGATACACTCGCGGTTTAAACACAAATTCACCAGCGATATATATGGAACCCGAATTACCTTCATGGCTATTTGATAGGTAATTTCATTGGCCACATAACCGCATACCTGTGGAATCTTAAACAATGCGGTTTCCAATGTTGCTGTTCCGCTGCACACCACCGCTGCAGTACTTTGGTGCAATACATCGTAGGTTTGATTGTATACAATGGCTACCCGTTCATCCAGGTAAGGCGCATAAAAACTGCTGTCAATACTGGGAGCACCCGCAATCACCAACTGGTAATCGGTATACTTTTCGGTTGCCGTAATCATCTTAGGTAAAATTTTACTGATTTCCTGCTTGCGGCTGCCCGGCATGAGGGCAATAATTTTACGGCTGTCGAGTTTGTTTTGGGTCCTGAAATCAGGATTGGGTTTAAAGTCGTTTATGGCATCAATAAGCGGGTTCCCCACAAAGTGGGCATTTACGTTCCATTTTTTGAAGTAATCAACCTCAAACGAAAATATGAGCAATAGCTTGTCTACATATTGTTCCAGTTTTTTGGCGCGCTTCTCATTCCAGGCCCATACTTTGGGCGAAATATAATAAGCGGTTTTGATACCAATACTTTTGCAATAAGCAGCAATGCGCAGGTTAAATCCCGCATAATCAATCAGCACCACCACATCGGGTTTGTATTCGCTAATCTGCTTTTTGCATAGCTCCATGTTGGCCTTCACACTTTTAAGTTTCATCAAAACCTCAATAAACCCAAAAATGCTGGTTTCCTTATAATGCATGAGCATACCACTAGCCTGTTCGTTCATTTTATCGCCCCCCCAAAATTGGAATTGCGCGTTTGGGTCTTGTTCTTTGATGGCTTTCATCAGATTTCCGCCATGTAAGTCGCCTGATGCCTCGCCTGCTATTAAAAAATATTTCACGTTTTGATTATATAATATGAGATTTAGTTGGATGTGTAGCGGTAAAAACGGTATGAATGTTTTGTTTTTAGTACAATCCACATCTTTTTTATTATAACAAAAGTATTCATTTACATCGAAACCTGAATGGTCTGTCTATTTTTGATGTAATAAAAAACACAAACTATCATGGAACAAGAAGAAAAAAAATCAAACAATGCGGCAACGCTGCTCATTGCATTACTGTTGCTGTTATCGGCAGGCGCTAATGTTTACCAATGGAAAAACCAAAGTACAACAGTAGTTGCATACGATTCACAAATAGATACATTGTTATCAGTACGCATCGAACTCGAAAGGGAATTGGCAACGGCAACAGCCGAGTTGGAAAAATACCGTGGAATGAGTGCAAGTTTGGATAGTTTGTTAAATGACGCCAACGAAAAAATTGCGGCTCAGGAAAAAAATATCAGGGATCTTATTGGTAAAGAAAAAAACTCGGCAGTATTAAACGTGAAGTTGCAAAAAGAGTTAACCGAACTGCGAAGGTTAAAAGAAGAGTACTTCGAAAAAATTGATGCACTCATTTTGGAAAACAAAGAGTTGAAAGCTCAGAACGAAATTTTACAGGAAAGTGTTGGCGGATTAAAACAGGAAAAAACAGTGTTGCAACGTAAAGTTGACCAGGCTAAAATGTTGAAAGCCGAATATTTAAAAGTAGTTCCATACAAGAAAAAAAGCAACGGTAAGTTTGTTCCTTCATCAACCGCAAAACGGACCAACAAGTTGGAATTGTGTTTTACCATTATGGATAATATGATTGCTGATAAAGGTGAACGTTTGATATACGTGGTGGCTAAGGAACCTACAGGAAAAGTATTGGCAGGTTATTCCAAAGCTACATTTAATGATGCAGATACCGGTGAAGAATTGGTAGCAACTGCTTCTCAAAAAATGGATTACAACGGGAACAAACAAAATGTTTGTTTAAATTATGAAAGTGATAAACGTATCCTTACTTCCGGAACATACACCTTTATGGTATATGTAGATGGACTTTTAATTGCAGAAACTGCCTATATGTTAAAGTAAATTTGGAGTTACCGTTTAATGCAAAAAAGCAATCAGCAATGATTGCTTTTTTTTATGGCCATCAACCTGATCGTCTTATGGTATTATAACCTCAATTCTTTTAATTTTTGTTTTGCTGAAGTTATAATACAATGTTATGATTCCTTTCTGGCGTATGGCCGATCCCCATATTCTGATGCAATGAGAACTTTTATATCCCTTTTTTACTTTCCAGTTGAGTTCATAGTCTTCAATTAAAGCCCGCTCCCCCTCTATACGTTTTTTAATGGTAGTGTATCCGTCATTTGAATACAGTCCATAAAAGAGATACTCAGATTTTCGGGAAGGATAATATACTGCGGAAACAAATTTTGCAATATCTCGGCTTTTCTTAGATGTAAAATAGGTTATGTTGAATTTATCGGTCATCATTATACAACTCATTACAGTATCCCCTCCTTGCCATATTGTATCATGGCATGTTTCCGAGTTGAGGATGCCATACTTTAGTCTTAGGGAATCCTTTAGTTGTATTGGATTAAATAATTCGTATTCCGATACGTAATGATTGGTAATATCTGCGAATAAACTATTCGGTGGAGACGGATAGTTTTGGTACAAGAGATTATCAATAAACGTATCTTTTCTATCGATAATCATTTCGGTATCCGCATTTTGTTTTGTAAACCGGAATGTGTTGCTTTCAATAAGGTACGGTGTTCCCTCTTCTGGTTGTGTATTAACATAATAAAAGAGGGTAAGCTCTTTTCCGAAAAGTGATTCAGGGATGTTTTCAGCCTCGAGAATAAGTCGTGCGGCATATGTTTTTTTACCTGGCAAACTATCGGCATACGAGCCGTAATTGTAGCGAAAGCCATATATCCCAAACATCTCTTGACCATCATGATTTTGAACTCGCAGGATACTTGTATACGAAGAAGCTTTAGTATCTTTAATAAAACAATGTGGACCTTTTATAGTGCTTAGAATATTCTTTGTTTCTTCTGTGGTTAAACTGTTTGCATTGCGTAATAATTTGTTTGTAGGGGCAAGAACGTTATCTCTGGTGTTGTTAAAAGCGTTTTCAAAAAGATCCCAAATTTTATCCGGTTTAGCTAATTCTTTTGGAATGATCAATTGCATTTCCAGTACTATGGGATTCAGAATATAAATGGCAGTATTGTTCCTGGTTATCACCTTAATGGTTTTTTCATAAAGGGGATGAGTTTCCACGTTAAGTATTACACTGATTGGAGTTAATACTTCGTTCTGTGTATATCCCGTTAAGCAACATAACATGAGTAAAAAGCCAAATAGGTTTGTTTTCATTTTGTGGTTGCCGTTGGATTCATTGCTATCCATAAATATCATACCAATTAGTTTAGCCAACAATAGGAGAGATGAAACAATCTCACTTTATTTCAGGAAGAGGCGTATGATACTAAAAAGAATTACAATGACCTGTTATCATTTTATCGAAATAAAGGCAATACTAAACTTGCCTACTTGGCGATATCATCTTTTTGTTACCGCATCAACGTAACATTACCGGTAATATTAATCCGTTGTCCTTTGATGCCCACACCCTCGGCCATATACACATACACATCGGGCTTGCATTTTTCTCCATTAGAAGTGCCGTCCCATCCTTCATTAATATTGTTCGTTTCAAACATCAGTTCGCCCCATCGGTTGTATATTCTTAAATTAAATTGGGCAATAAAAATCCCCCTTACATAAAATACATCATTGAGGTTATCATTGTTAATGGTAAATACATTGGGCGCATAAAGGCGAGGAGCTGTGCTCACACAGGAAATATTCGACTCGCTCAAGATGCTGGTATCACCGGTTTTAAAAGCCGTTATCAGGTAACAATATTCGCTTTGAACAAGGTTAATATATTTGTGTTTGGCAGCTAATTCATCGGCATGGTTTCGGCTAATGAGTTCAAATGTTTGTGTGCCTTCATCCCTGAATTCAACATTGTAATGATGCACACCAGTTTCCCATTTATGATAAGCATTCCAGGTTAGTGTAGGGTCATGTTTTAAGATATCGTTACCAACCATGCGCACACTGAGCAGAATCGTTTGTGCAATATTGCTCGGGTCGCTCATGCCACCGCATGCATCCGCTACATAGGTTGTGTATTGGTAGGAGTGTTCCTGTACGTTCACATCCACATCTGATAAAACCGTGTCGGAAGCATTCATGATCCGGTACAAAACAGGAATGCCATTATCTACCGCACGGTATACATGGTAGGTAAATACCCGGTTGTGTTTAGCCAAATGCCATTCCAGCAATACCGTTTTGTTATTGACAACGGTGGCCCTTATATTTTCGGGAACCGGTAATATCGGAACATAAACAGGAGTTGCTCCCGCAGTATCGCTCCACGAAATTTGTTCCATCGAATCTGTTTCAACCGATTTGATTTGGTAATAATACGTTTGATGGCACAAAATGCTGGTATCTGTATAATGAAGGCTGTCTTCCGGTAAAGTGCTTAATAATGTGAATGCCGATTCCTCAGCGTTTTTGCGCCACAATTCATAATGAAAAGATGTGTCGAATCCACGGTAAGCCGACCAGTTTACCTCAATACTGTTAACAGCGCCTTCGGCTTTCAGTTCAACTGTTGTGTGTTGTTCGCTATATGCTGAGCTGTTTCTGCACACATCCAATGCATACATTTTGTAACTATAAGCGGTAGTGAGGGTATTTAATCCTGTTTCGTTTAGTATCGAATCTGTAATGTTGGGAACCGTAAATTGATTGGTGCTCGAATAAATAATGTATTTGGCAAAATCAACTTCTGTGTTGGGTACATATTCAAACAGTACCGATTCATTTCCGGTTACGGTTGCTCTTTTTACAATTGGAACGGCAGGTGGGATGGTATCATCATTTACCGTAATCAGGGTGTCTTTAGTTATTTTACCGTAACAGCCATTTGTATCCGTGGCTTCGAGTGTAATGGAGAATTGTCCGGGAATTGAAAATACCTGGGCAAAGGGCGTTCGCAGCAAACTCGAGTCGCCCGTTCCGAAGGTCCATTTCCAATTGTTAATAGGCGAGGGGTGAGGCGCAGTGAGGTTGCTAAAACGAATGGCACCGCCTTTACAAATGATAATCTGGTCGCTCGCAAAGTTGGGTGCGGGCAATGGCAATATCACCAGCGAGTCAACTGCGTCTAATCCGTATTCACAGGTTAATGAACTATCAATTAGTGTTAAGCGCGGATAATAGGTTCGAGGCTCAGTGTATAAATAAGAATGGGTATCGGTTGTATAAGTGGTAACATCTCCATCCGCATGGTCCCAGGTAAATTTAGCCGAGTTGGGAGAGTTTACCGTAAAGGCAACATCAACCGGTGTACAACCTCTTTGGGGAGAAAAAGAATAAGAACCATTGGGTCCTCCTGCAAAAACAAATTCAGGTATGGTAAGCGAATCCGTGCATCCGATGGAATCCGTAATTTTGAGGAACACAGTATATTTTCCGGGTATTTTATAGATAGCAGCCGCGGTAACGGTGTCGCCAGTTTTTTGGGCAATATTCCCGTTACCGAATCGCCATTCCCGCTTAATAATGGGACTGCCTCCGGCAATCGAAGTATCAGTGAATTTAATGGCCGAATCGTACTTGGTAATGCAGGGAATGTTTCTGGGTAATCCGTCAAACCCAATAATCGGTTTGCGCGCATTTACCCTGATATTTTTTGAAATGGAATCAACACATCCGAAACTATCGCGGAGCAAAAGTTGAACTTGATACGTTGTATCGTTGAATGAATTAAAAAAAGTGGAAGAAGAGGTGTTGATACCTTGAGGTAATCTCCACGTAAAAGTTGCAGGAGTATTTACACTTTGTGTGGTAACCGTAGCTTTTAATACCGTGCTGTCTTTGCCACAGGATTTAATGGTATTGAACGTGTAGCTGGCAGCGGGTTTGTAGGGTTTAATACTTTTAACGGCAACAAATTTACAGCCCTTGTTATCGGTAACCGTAAGTGTAATATTGGTTCCTATTTCCTGGTTGGGAGGTGAGGCTGTATAGGTGTATCCTCCAAAATTATTATTGGAAGAAAGACTGTCTCCGTTTCCCCATAGCCATGTTCTCAATACTGCCGGGTTTTCAAGGTTGGAGGTATCATTTGTATTCACGGTAAGTGGTACACAACCCATATTGGGCGACAATGTAAAACCGGCTTTGCCCGCATATACTTTTACGGTGCTGGTATCAACATAGGTATAGGTACATTTTAAATTGTCTTCGATGGTAAGGATCATGTTGTATGTTCCCGAAGAAGGAAAATTAAATGTCGGGTGTTGAGCACTTGACCCTCTATTATCGGACAGTTGGTAGGTCCATTTTTTGATGATCCGGCTGGGATCCAAACTGGATTGGTCTTTAAACAAAACAGTTCCTCCCAAACAAATGGCTGTATCCAAAGGCGAAAATTTCACCTTGGGAGGTTGGATAACAATAATGGGTATGGTCATGGAATCCACACAACCTGTAACCGTATCTGTGGCAACTAACTTTACACGATATGTTCCTGCCTGGGTGTATACATGGAAGGTGCTATCCGAAGCTGTTGACGTTGCTCCGCCATCATTAAAATCCCATAACAACCTGTTTTTACCTTTTGATTTGTTTTTAAAATGAACCGTATCCGTGGCACAGGTATCAATTGCATAACTGTAATTGGCAATAGCCGGATTAATTTTTATCCAATCATTTTTCACCACAGCATACGGACATCCGTCTCTGGTGGCAATTGCCTGAACTGAAAAATAACCGGTGTCGGTAAATCTGATTGTGATGGTATCACCCACTCCTCCTGAAATTGTAGCTGACCTATTGCTAATGGTCCAGCGGATAATATCAGGAACCACGGAGTTTAAGGGAACGTATCGAAAGGTAACCGTTCCGGGGTTGTAACAAAGCGTATACTTATCAGCTACAATGTCAAACAAAGGAGGGGTGCTTACACGCACCGTATCATAATTTTCGTAAACACAACCTGATGCGTTTGTTCCGGTGAGTTTAAGTACATACACACCAACAGTTGGAAACGTATAATTAAAATCTTTTGTATTGGACAAGGTTGTGCCATTCAGTTCCCACTTCCATGTGGTAAAAGGCCGGTAGCTATTATCGGTTACCCTGAACAAAGCATTTAGGGGAGGACAACCTTGTTTCATGTTTTGATCGGTAATGGTAACAGAAGGACCATCAACAACAATTGTTTTAAAAACAGTGTCCCTGCATCCTGTGGGTTTTGTTGAAATCAACCGAACATTATACTGGCCCGGAGAACTGTATGTAATTGTTGGATTCACCGCGCTGTTTCCAAGGCTGTTTCCAAAATTCCAGGCATATGTGGTGGCCCCTCCCGAACTTTGGTTGTTAAAATTAACAGTTGCCGGTGCCTTGCAGAAATAATCTTTATCGGGCGAAAAATCGGCAGTGGGTACATCCTGAAGGGTAATGGTGCTGCTTATTGAATCCAGGCAACCTGCACTATCTATTACCATGAGCGAAACAGTATTCACCTTATTCACCAAGTTGTAGCTCGTATTTTGATTGAGGTTAAGGGTACCGCCATTTAATCGCCATTGATAGCTGTGGCCTGACGGAGTGGGCGTGGTGGTATTGGTTAAAAATAAATTGGTGGGTGCACAATCATTGGATGTGGTGTAGGTAAAATGGGCCTTCAAACCCCCGATTTTCACAAAAGAGGTTTTGGTTACGATTTGTTTGCAGCCATTAGGGGCCGTTACTTCCAGTATTACGGTGTATATCCCCGCAGCAGTATAGGTTTTAACCGGGTTAGCAAGTGTTGATGTTGTATTGTCGCCAAACTTCCAAAGATAAGTATAACTGTCGGGGATGGATGTGGTGCTGGTAAAGGTAACCGTTGCAGGCGAAACACAGCTAACCGTTCCCGTTGCCGAAAAATTGGCCGTATAGGAAGCTGATGCCGTTACGTAGTTTGGTTTGGTAATGGTGCTTTCGCAACCATTCACGTCTCTGATATTTAACGTGATGCTGTAGGATGCCGGAAGGGAATAAATCGTATTGGGATTGGCCGTGGAGCCTGTATTTCCATTTCCATAATCCCAGGTCCAGCTGTTGATGGCCCCATTTCCAGGAACCGATGTATTGGTAAATGTAACAGGCATTGGAACACAACCTGTAAGCGGTGAAGCGGTGAAATTGGCAACCGGGTTGGAATACACCGTAATAAAAGCCGTTACGGTTTTCGTATCGGTACCGGCAGCATTGGTTACTTTAAGCGAAACCGTATAGGTTCCCGGCAAAACATACGTTGCCGAAGGAGTTTGAATCGTGGAGGTATTGCTGTTGCCGAAGTTCCACAAATAACTGGTTGGATTTCCCGTGGAAGTGCTGGTAAACTGTACGGTTAACGGACTGCATCCTGTTGTTTTATTGGAAGTGAAGTTGGCCACAGGTTGTGCCATCAATAGGGTACAACTGAACATCCAAAATAGCAGCGTAAGTGTATAGCAGAAGTTCTTCACGGGTATAATCGGCACACTAATGTAAAGCTTTTATTGTTAATTTTATCTTAAAATGACCGTTCCGTATTTTTCGGTTAACGAGCTCCTCATTTCCAGTAAATGCTGGTGTACCCTTAGTAAACTTTCAATGTCGGCCTTGGCATCATTAAACGCATCCTGGTTGTGGCGCAATAATTTTTCGATGTTTTTCAGTTTTAACCTGGCCAGTGCCGAGTCCACATCATATTGGTAGTTGGTGCCCGGCTCATCAATAATGATATCGTATTTGGCGCTCCAGTTGGGACTTATATCGGTATTGGCCGTTAAAATTTCGGCAATCATCTTGCTTACTTTCGGGTCCTGATGGTATACCAATCCTTGTATATCTACCTGTTCGTTCTCCAATTGCTGGTTAAAATATTGAATAATTTCAAGCACTGTCGTGTTTTCAATTTCAATTTCGTCTTCGCCAATATGGTGTAAAATATAATGCGCTATATGCTTAAAATCGGGGCAGGCGTTATTGGCATAACTCATCAACACCCGCACAATATCTTTTTCCTGGTGATCATGGTGCTGCACATCCACCAATGCCCGCAACTCATCCTCATAACTAGTGGCTGTTTCGGGCAACGCGTCAATATCTGCTTTGGCTTCGCTGGTTGCTTTGCCACGCAACAAACGGTTGGATTCCGTTACCAACAGTTGCTCATCAACATTCAGGATACGGCTGGTTTCTTTGATGAACCCCATCCGTTTAAACGCATCCGGTATTTTGGAAATGCTTTCTACAATTTCGCGAATGAGTTGCGCTTTTTTTACCGGGTCGTTTCCGGCATCCGAAGCCAACAACGAAGTTTTAAATAGGATAAAATCTTTTTGATTGCCGGTTAAAAATTCTCCGAATTTTTCGGGTCCTTCTTTTTTGCAATAACTATCCGGGTCCTCTCCGTCAGGGAACAAAACGGTTTTAACGTTGAGTCCACCTTCCAGCAACATATCAATTCCCCTTAAGGAAGCTTTAATCCCTGCCGCATCCCCATCATACAGCACACATACATCGCTGGTAAACCGTTTGAGGAGTTTGATCTGGTTTTCGGTTAATGAAGTTCCGCTGGAGGCCACCACATTTTCAACCCCTGCCTGGTTCATGCTGATTACGTCTGTGTAACCCTCTACCAGGTATACAAAACCCGCTTTGCTAATGGCATTTCGGGCAAAAAACAATCCGTATAACTCGTTGCTTTTGTGGTAAAGTTCTGTTTCAGGAGAGTTTACATATTTCGGACTTTTAGGGTCTTTCTTTAAAAACCTTCCGGCAAATGCAATAGGTTTACCGCTCAGTGAATGGATGGTAAACATTACCCTGCCACGGTAGGCATCGTATATTTTCCCCTGCTCGCTTTCTTTAACCAAGCCACTTTTTTTAACGATATCCAGGTTAAAGCCTTCTTTGGAAGCCGCAGTTGCAAAAGCATCCCACGAATCCTTGCTGTACCCGAGTTTAAATTTGGCAATGGTTTCGGGCCTGAATCCCCGTTCTTCAAAATACGAAAGTCCGATGGTTTGCCCTTCTTCATCGTTTTGCAATACATTGGCAAAGTAGTTCTCTGCAAAATTATTCACGATTTGCAACGACTCTTTATCGCTCGAACGTTGTTTTTCGGCAGCCAGTTCTTCTCCGCTGATTTCACGCTCGGGCCACTCAATCCGGTACTTTTCGGCCAAAAACTTCAGTGCATGGATATAGTCGAGGTGCTCATACTCCATCACAAAGTTCACCACGTTTCCGGCTTTTCCGCACCCAAAACATTTGTAAATACCCTTGGCAGGTGAAACATTAAATGAAGGGGTTTTTTCATTGTGAAAAGGACACAATCCCTGCAGGCTCGAACCTCGTTTTTTGAGCGATATGTATTCGCCAATCACATCTTCAATGTGCGCGGAATCTACAATCTCATCAATTTTGCTACGAGGTATCATTTGGTGTATTAGAAGAGGGTAAAAATAGTTTTTTCTCCCCTAACTTAAAAGCATTTATGTGCCGTAAGCAATTTGTTTGATAATAAAGTTTGCCTCGCAACAAAAAATTAATTTTATTTGCACCCCTGAAAGCATCCGGTTTTCAGACGCTCAACAAAAATTCCAGGTTGTTGGGTAGCAAAAAAACTGAGCAACGGTTTAAAGCTCATGAAAAAATAAATCACCTTAATGGTCCTATAGCTCAGCTGGATAGAGCAACGGTTTTCTAAACCGTAGGCCGCTGGTTCGAGTCCAGCTGGGACTACTAAAATCCTCAAAGCTTGCATCTGTTGCAGGTCTTGGGGATTTTTCTTTTCTAAGCCAAATTTCGATGCATCTTATGGAACCCTTGCCAGGTAAGGATTTTATGGTTCGAATCCTATTTGGATGATTTGTGGTTACCGCTAACCTTTTGGGTGGATTATTAGCATTACTGTCATACGATGCACTAAACCGCCACTTTTGCCAAACCAATGTTAGCAGAAGCCCTTCTGTCTTCCGAAGTGATTTCCTTGAAAGTGTCTAGCCTGTCCATGCGGTTGGGGAAATAAATTTGTAAAAGTGCGGGGCTTTTAATTCGGCTTACTGATGCCCAAGTTTTGTTTGATATGCAGGTCGGTTTTTTCAATAATGGTCGAAATAAATGCTGCAATACTTTTTCTTGAAATAGCTGTCCCTGTTTCGGTTTCTCCTTTTTGAGTTAACGCATAATCCACTTCGCTGTCATTGGTAAACCAATCAGGTCTTAAAATGGTGTAGTCAAGATTAGATGCTTCAATTATGTCAGCTAATTTTCTGTATGGAATTAAAACAGATTTTAAAGGTGTTTTGTAAATTCCAATAGAACTGATGGCAATAATTCGTTTAACACTTGTCTCATTCATTGCCTTGACAATGTTAGTTGTCATTATTTCTAAATTACCAGCAAGATTTACATAAACGATTTGATGACCCGTAATTGCATTTTTTACGCTATTGTAATTCATTGCATCACCTTCAATAACAGTGCAGCCTTCGGCAACACTGTTTGAAAGTCTGCTTTTGTTTCTTACAAATAATGTAATCTCTACATTTTGCAATTGCTTCAACGCCTCAATTACATAGGGAGCAAGGCTTCCGCTTGCTCCAACGATGATTACCTTTTTCATTTCTAACTTTTAAGCGAAGCCATGTCAATTACAAATCTGTAATGCACATCTCCTTTTTCTAATCTTGTATATGCTGTATTGACATCTTGAATTTTTATCAGTTCAATGTCAGCAGTGATGTTGTGTTTAGCACAGAAGTCTAACATTTCCTGTGTTTCTGCAATGCCTCCAATGTTTGATCCTGCAAAACTTCTGCGACCTTTTATTACATTGAATGCACTAATTGCAAGTGGCTCTGGTGGCAAGCCAACCAAGACCATACTGCCATCAACTGTAAGTTGGTTTAGGTAAATATTTACATCGTGTTTGGCAGAAACAGTGTCTAAAATAAAATTGAGTTTGCCAGCGTATTTTTTCATTTGTTCAGAATCAGAAGATAGAACGGCATCATCTGCGCCTAATCTTTTTGCATCGTCAACTTTTGACTGTGAGGTAGTAAACACGGTAACAAATGCTCCCATTGCTTTGGCAATTTTAATGGCAACGTGCCCTAATCCACCAATGCCTAATATTCCAACTTTACTTCCTTTACCAATTTTCCAATGATTTAGAGGAGAATAAACTGTAATGCCAGCACAAAGCAACGGTGCGGAAGAAGCTAAGTCTAAAGTTTTTGGAATGGTTAGAACATATTTTTCATCAGCTACAATACTTTCTGAATAGCCTCCAAACGTATGTCCACCATAAGTTTTGTCAATAGAGTTGAATGAAAAAGTCATTCCTTCTTCGCAGAATTGTTCAAAGCCGTCTTTGCAAGGATTACATGTTCTGCAAGTGTCAACAATACAGCCAACTCCGGCTAAATCTCCAACCTTGAATTTGGTAACATGATTGCCAACAGCAGTAACTCGTCCTACAATTTCATGGCCTGGCACTATCGGATAGATTGCTCCACCAAAATCATTCTTTACTTGGTGCAAGTCGGAATGACAAATGCCGCAGAATAGGATTTCAATTTCTACATCGTGTGGAGTTGTTGCTCTACGTTCTATTTTCATTTCTTGCAAAGGATGTGTAGATGCTCCAGTGCCGTATGCTTTTATTTGTTTCGTTTCCATACTTATTTGGTTGATTATTTTATTGATAAAATTTCGTTCAAACAGTTGATTGCATTTAGTGTTCTTGGGTAACCCACATACGGCAATAACTGTGTCATTAAATTAATCAAAGTTTGTCTGTCGTTTCCAACATTGGCATTGCCCTGAATGTGTCCTTTGATTTGGCTTTCAGTTCCTCCCATTGCAATTAAAAAAGATAGCGTAACCAATTCTCTTGTCTTTACATCTAATCCACTTCTGGTAATGTAGTCACCAAAGCAATTGGCTGATAAATACTCCTGAATGTGCAATAAGTCTTTTGGAGAGCTTTTATACATATCATCCACTCTGTTACCGACAATTTCTTTTTGTTTTGCCAATCCCTTTTCAAGTCTTGTTTTGGGAGTGGTGGTAGATTGACTTTCTAATGGCAAAGTAATATTTCGTTCTGTGAAAATCTCATTGGTAGCATAAATGAAATCAAGCACTTTAGAAATGCCAACGTAAGGCACTGACTGATACAATACTTCTTTTATTTCTACTGGCGTTACTCCCACGTTTAAAGCTGCATTTACAAACATTTTATATTCTGATAACGCCTGACTGCCAATGGTAGAAGCCATAATCAATAAAACTCTTAATTTGGTGTCCATTGTATCGTAGCGGATAACTTCATCAAAAGCAAAATTATCAAACACATTTATCAAATCGGGGTCCGTTATTGCAGCTTTTGAATTGTAATTTGGCCACAATTCTTCATGGTTTTTGTGTGCTGTCTCTGTAATATTCACTTCTGATTTTTCGGTTTTAAAGTGGTTATATTCTGCATCGCTTACAGGTTTCAACCATTCTGTTTTATCCTTGTCATATTCGGGAACAAGTGCAATGTGCCTCATCGAACTTCCGTGAGATGCTCCGTGCCAATGCTCTGTATTTTTTGGAACTTTGACCACATCACCTTTTTGTATTAACTGAATGGGTTTGCCTTTTTCCTGATAATATCCAATGCCTTCAATCACAAACAATATTTGACCACTTGTGTGGCTGTGCCAATTGGTTCTTGCTTTCGGTTCAAAAGTTACCGTTCCAATATTGGTGTTGTAGCCTTCATCGGGTTTTACGTTCATATTCACCCAAACTGTTCCTATAAAATTTTCTTTGGGAACTGCAACTCCTTTATCTGTAAATGATGTCATTTTGTAATTTTTATCGTTACTTTTTACTTGTGCTTTTGCGGTTGTTATTCCTGTGAAAATGGATGTAACCAACAGAAGTAAAAGCCCTGTTTGTTTTAGAACTTTCATTGGGTTATTTCATTGTTGTCATATCTATTACATAACGGAATTTCACTTTACCGTCTAACACTTTTTGATAAGCCTCTTCTATGGATTGAGACGTAGCAGAGATAATTTCTACTTCGGGATAAATGTTGTTTTTTATAGAGTAGTCCAACATTTCTTGTGTTTCTTTAATTCCGCCAATTTGCGAACCGAACACTTTGCGGTTACCTTGCCAAATCAATTTATCAATTGGAATAGTTGGCATAATAGCGAATGGTGGAAGTCCTACGATGGCTAATTGTCCGTTGATGTTCAACATTTTTAAATACATATTCGGGTCGTAGCTTGCAGGAATTGTGCTGATAATAAAACTTAGTGAATTGTCCAGCCCTTTTAGGTCTTCGGGATTATTTACATTCACATATTTAGTAGCTCCCATTCGTAAAGCATCAGCTCGTTTTTCTTCTGTTATATCAAAAACGGTAACATCTGCACCCATCATTACCAAATACTGAACTGCCATGTGCCCCAATCCACCATAGCCAGCAACGCCAACTTTATCTCCTTTTTTTACTCCTGCGTAATGTATAGGCGAATACACTGTAATACCTGCACAAAGCAAGGGAGCAACTTTTTTTAAATCTGCTTTGGCAGGAATTTTTATTGCAAATTTTTCAGTCAGCACTATGTTATTTGAATAACCGCCTTGTGTGGTTTCATTGTTGTGAAATTGGTCGTGGTCGTGATAGGTAAGCACATTTTCTTTGCAGTATTGTTCCAAATTGGCTTTGCAGAAATCACAATGCCCACAAGAATTGACTAAGCAACCAACACCTGCGAAATCGCCTACTTTAAACTTGGTTACATTTTTTCCTACTTCTGATACTCTTCCAGCAATTTCGTGTCCGGGAACCATCGGAAATTCCTCTTTGCCCCAATCGCTTTTAACGTGGTGTAAATCGCTGTGACAAATACCTGCGTAAAGAATTTCGATTTTAATTTCATCATCACCCAATGCGTGACGATTGAATTCAAAAGGTTTAAATTTTCCGTCATTAGCCAATACGGCAAAGCCTTTGGCTGGAACGGTTTTGTTTTGTGCGAATGCTGTTACAATAAATGTTAGCGACATTATTATTGTAAAAAGATGTTTGATTTTCATATACCTGATTTTTTAATTGTTACTAATTATTTGACACCGCAAAGGTGCAGCAATTAGAATTTACTCAACAACTAAAATCAAACAGATGATTACGAAAATCAAACAATACGAAATTTCATCGGGCTTAACTTGGTGTGCTTTTTAAAGAAGTTGTTGAAATGTGTTGGTTCTGTAAAACCTAATGAGTAAGCAATTTCAGAAACATTCCAAGAACTGTGTCGCAATAGGATTTTTGCTTCCTGTAAAATACGTTCAGCAATTATTTCCGATGTTGTTTTTTCGGCTGTTTCCTTTACAGCTCGGTTCAGGTGGTTTACATGAATATTCAACTTTTCAGCGAATTCAGATGCCGAACGAAGCTTTACTGTTTGTTGGCTATCGTCAAAGGGAAATTGGCGTTCCAAAAGTTCTAAAAATTGAATCGTAAGTCGTTGGGCAGCACTTTGAGTCATTTTGTTTTCCATTTTAAACCTTTTAGACTTCATGGTTAAGTGTAACAATTCTTCCACCAGCATTTTAGCTATGTCATATTTGTAAATGTAGTCTGTGTTTATTTCGTCAAACATCCGTTTGAAGAGAGATTCTGCAGCTACTGCTTCTTTTTTTGAAAGCTCAAAAAATGGAGTCGTATTGGTTTTAAAAGGTGTAAAATCAATTATTCGTTTGTCCTTTTTTAAAAACTCTTCATTGAAAATGCAATAGTATCCTTTAGTTATTTTATTTCTTTCGTCCCAACCAAAAGGGGTAAAAGGGTTGGTAAAAACGATTGCATTGTCTTTTACCCGAAATGTATCTCCAGAACATTGGAGAATACCACCACCAAAAACTAAAACAATATTATACCATTCTCTTCTGCCATATTCCAAAGATTTGGCGTCTTTTCCAATGTGTGGCGGCTCTAATGGAAAAACATTAAAATGTCCAATATTATTCTTTATCTCATCGGGAATCCAACGGTGTCTTGAGGTATAAAATTCTTGAATTGACTCTAATTTCTTCATCTGTGAAAGTTACGAATTTCAAACATAACAAACACAAACCGCAAACTTAAAATGAACAGCCCCCGAAAAGGGGGCTGTTTGCCTTTTTGGTTTTTATTTGTCTTTTTGGGTGGAGAAAACACTCTTTCATTTTTTTCGGGTCGGCTTGTGTGTCGGCCAAAAATGAAAGTGTGTTTTGTGCGTTGGCGTGGGTGGGCTTTTTTACAAATTTATTTTGGGGTCGGCTTTTGAAGTCAGGTAAGTTGTCCACGAAAAGTTTGGTCTATGCTCGTCAGGTTTAAGGTTGCACGGTCGGTCGTAGGGTTTCTGCTAACTCATAAATACACGTAATAATACATGGAAATAGTTCTCATAAACAAGCTGTTCAAAACGCACAAACAGGATTAATATTAAATTATGCATTGCATAAAAGTCTATTTTGAATAGATCATTATGCAACTTTATCTATACGTTTTAGTCCGATAGCAACCTTTAATGCATCTTTAAACCGGTTCGAAACTTTTCCCCTTTGGACTACAACTAAATACTTTAAAAAGCCTTGCATTGCAAGGCTTTTTTTGTTTCACAGAAGTTTAGCAAGAACGGCTTCGCCCATTCCGGTCCGTTATATCCCAACTTTTCACTTTGTTTTATTCAATCACCTATTAGCGAGTATTTTAAACTTAGTATGCCCTGTTTTGTGGCAAATAAACCTGTGAATTATGTAACAAATTTCATTTTAGGTGTAACACTTTAGAGAGCAGAATCCTTTTTATTGGTTGCGCTTAAAAAAACGCATTGAATGAAGTTATACATAAAATACATGGTGAGCCATTGTTGCAAATTAATGGTGAAGGAAGAGTTTAATAAGTTAAAGATTAAAATATCAAGCATTGAGTTGGGTGAACTTGAAGTGCAGCAAAAAATAACCCTCCGGCAATTCGACAAAATCAGGGCGGCATTGCTCAAAAATGGTCATGAGTTGATGGAGGATAAAAAGGCCATCCATATTGAGAAGGTGAAAAATGCCATTATTGAAATGATCCATTATTCGGATGAGCCACCCGAAGAAAATTACTCCGATTATTTAAGTAAAAAACTGGAGTGCGATTATACCTATTTATCTAATTTGTTTTCAGAAGTAACCGGTTCAACACTGCAACAGTTCATTATTGTCAATAAAATAGAACGGGCCAAAGAACTCATCATCTATGGCGAGCTGAGTTTAAAAGAAATTTGTTTTAAACTCCATTACAGCAGCCTCCCACATTTTTCAACTCAGTTTAAAAAGATAACAGGTTTGTCGCCCATCTATTTTAAGGCGCTTAAAAAGCGCAAACGCATAGCCCTAGAGTCTTTGATTGACCACCAGGATATGAATGGTAAAATAAAGATGAAAAAACAAATGAGGAAGGATATACCAATATCATTGACGGAATTGCCCAAATAGTTTTACATTTGCCCTGCTAAAATCAGATTCTCACTCATCAAAAGGTACACCTATCTTTAAAATGAAAGTGATAGTCAATGATTTATAGCCATGGCCTTGTAGTACAATGGATAGTACTAGAGTTTCCGAAGCTCTCGATCCAGGTTCGATTCCCGGCAAGGCCACCCTCAAACGCTTTCTTCATTTTCAGGAAAGCGTTTTTTTATGCAGTGAAAAAGCGGCATAGGCTTTTTGTTTTGGATTCATCTTTGTCATACTGAGTGTATGATAAAAAAATATGAATTGACCACAGCAGCCAATCTGAGTATGATTGCCTGCGTAATTGCAGTAATAGTAGCCATAACCTTTATGATGTTTAATAGTTAACAATGGGGAATCTCTTGCTCCTTGTGAATCCATAATTGCTCAATAAAGAATATTACTTAGATATTGTTATGTTAACTAAATTGCTAAAAACAAAAATTTTTTACGTAGTAGAAAAACTTCGATTCCGTTTAAAAGTATGGCTTAGATGGCGCTTCTTTATATACTCTTGAAGTATACCCCTTTTCACTTCTCTCTCCGGTTTAACCAGTCAAAACTTGCGTATCGTAAGCCGTTTTAAAACGATAAGCCCCTTTTTGATTTACCTAAAGTCAAAAAGGGGCTTATCGTACTGCTAAAATAGTGCGCTACAACAACGTATTCGCCAAATTGGCCAATTCACTGCGTTCCCCTTTTTCAAGTGTAATATGAGCATACATCGCATTGTCTTTGATGCGGTCAATCAGGTACGAAAGACCGTTTGATTGGGAATCAAGATAAGGTGTATCTATCTGGAAAATATCTCCGGTAAACACCACTTTGGTTCCTTCGCCTGCACGGGTAATAATGGTTTTTACCTCAAGCGGAGTAAGGTTTTGCGCCTCATCAATAATGAAAATGATATTGGATAAACTGCGTCCACGGATATAAGCCAAAGGCGATACCACCAGTTTTTCCTGGTTCACCATGTCGGTAATTTTTTGGTATTCCTTGTCGGTTTCTTTCCATTGGTTTTGGATGAGTTTTAAATTGTCCCATAACGGTTCCATGTATGGATTTACTTTGGATTTGATATCGCCCGGTAAAAAGCCAATATCCTTATTGCTCAACGGAACAATTGGTCGGGCCAAATAAATCTGGCGGTACTCTTGTTTTTGTTCCATGGCTGCAGCAAGTGCCAGCAATGTTTTTCCTGTGCCGGCCACACCTTGTATGGTTACCAGTGAAACATTTTTATTGAGCACCGCATGCATGGCAAATGTTTGCTCCGCATTGCGCGGTTTAATACCATAAGCATTACGTTTATCAATACGTTCCAAACTTTCGTTTTCGGCATTAAAATAACACAATACAGCAGCCTTGTTGTTTTTTAACACATAATACGTATTGGCAGCCGGTTTTTGGTCAAACAACAATTCATACGAAACAAAACCTTCGGCATAAATCCGGTCAATCACACTTTGTTTCACATTTTCCAAAACAATGTTTCCGGTGTGCAAATCATTTACGTTTTTGATTTTACCCGTTTCATAATCTTCGGCAGTAAGGTCGAGTGATTTGGCTTTGAGGCGCAGGTTCACATCCTTGGTTACCATAATCACTTTACGATCGGGATTTTCATCGCGCATGGCAATGGCACCATTTAAAATGCGGTGGTCGGCTTTGCGTTCGCCAAACACACGCTCTGCATCCACACTTCCGCGTTCGTGCATAATCACTTTAAATTTTCCGCGTCCTCTTCCGTTAATCGGAATCCAGTCGCTGAGGGTGTATTCGCCCGATAGTTTATCTAAAAACCGAATGAATTCACGTGCTTCAAAATTGATGGTGTCGTTTCCTTTTTTAAAATTATCAAGTTCTTCCAACACGGTAATCGGAATGGCTACATCGTGTTCCTGGAAATTTTTAACGGCCTGGTGATCGTAAAGAATAACCGAAGTGTCGAGTACAAAAATTTTCTTTTCTACTTTTTTGGCTGCAGGAATACTTTTTCGAGGGGCGGGTTTCGGAGTTGCTTTTTTTGCCATGGTGCGGAGACTTATCGGTTTAATATGCTATGATTATCAAATCTTATAAATACGACAGGAAAATTGCGAATAAAGTTGTAAACAGCTGTGGGGAAAAGTAGGTGCTGAAGGAGAGTATTTAACAAAAAGGAAACCTTATTCTGTTATACCTTTTTCTGAGCGAAAACGTTTGGCGCAAGCTTGCATGCTCAGTATCAAATCGTAATCGGAGGAGTTGAGTACAAATGCCCGATCAATTTTGCAATACAAAATATACTCATCCAGGTATTCATCGGGTAAGCCTGTGGCACGTTTAATTGTTTTTTTATTGTAGCGCGTGCTCACTTGCTTCAGCATTTCGGCATGTTTAATAAACTCCTCGAATTTTTTCATGTCCTGCCCCGCCTTGCTGTATTCGTTCCACATGGCTGTGAGCGGACTCATTAAGCCTCCCTTGTCGCGGTTTAAAACCCGGTCATAATTATTCATGAGCGGGTCGGTTCGTAAAAACTCGGCAGCTGCCTGCGCAATGGAATCACGTTTGCGATTGCTATACCGGATGGTTACATCCTTGAGCTGGTAGGCAATGGGCCGCATGTACACCTGAATGGTGTCTTCACTGTTTTCGGGTATAAGGTTAATGGCAGCCAATATGAGTGTTTCGTAACCAATGGCGGTGATGGTAATGGAATCCTGCGGTGATACTTTTGCTTTAAACAATCCTTGCCTGCTGCCGATAAATCGTTGCTGGGTAGTTGTATTTAAGAGATTGGCCAGCGGAACAACGGCATTGGTTTCGATACTCAAAACATACCCCTTGAGCAGTATTTGTTGGGCATCGGCAGGTTGTATTGCCATTGCCAAACAGGCCCATATAATATATTTACGAATCCATTTCATTTCTAGCTGGCGAAAGTACATTTTTGCAGGCATATTCATCTATTACGAAATCATGGAAACTTTAGTACTTAAGTCGGGAAGAGAAAGATCATTGTTGAATCGCCATCCCTGGGTTTTTTCGGGCGCTGTAAAAGAAATGCCGAAAGCAACCAATGGCGAAATCATTCGCGTAGTGGATAACCACAACCAGTTATTGGGATATGGTTTTTTTAGCACCAACAGCCAAATTACCTGCAGGGTATTTGAGTTTACCAGCCAGCCCACTGTACTGGATAAAGCCTTTTGGATTCAAAAAATAGTAGATGCACATGCATACCGCAAACAGGTTTTAAATTTTTCGGAAACAAATATCTACCGGTTGGTGCACGCTGAGGGCGATTTTTTCTCGGGAGTGATCATTGATGTGTATAATACGGTAGCTGTGGTACAATTGTTGATTAGAGGCACAGAACATATCAGGGAAGCCATTTACGAAGGACTTAAAAAAGTGGGAATAGAATACATTTACATTAAAACGAAACAAAGCACTCAGCGACTGGAGGAGGTAAGCACCGAAAGTGGCTGGATCGGAAATGCGCATCCCATGCCGGTATCGGGTACCGAGAATGGCATTACGTTTTTGGTGGATGTGGAGAAGGGACAAAAGACCGGATTTTTTATCGACCAGCGCGAAAACAGGAGATTGGTGGGTGTAAACGCAAAAGGTAAAAAGGTATTAAATACCTTTAGTTACTCTGGAGGGTTTAGTTTGCAGGCATTGGCTCACGGTGCCACATTGGTGCATTCGGTGGATAGTTCGAAAGATGCCATTGATATGTGTAACCAAAATGTGGAAGCCAATTTCCCCAATGCCCCTCACGAAAGTTTTGTGGAAGATTGTTTTGATTATTTGAAACGTACCGAAGTGGATTATGATATTATGGTATTGGATCCTCCGGCATTTGCCAAAAACGCAAGGTCGGTTTCCAATGCCACGCGCGGCTATAAAAACTTAAACCTGGCAGCTTTCCAAAAGATAAAGCCGGGTGGGTTGATTTTTACGTTTTCGTGTTCGCAGCATATTGACCGCGATTTGTTTCGCAAAGTGGTATTTGGCGCGGCAGCCGATGCCAAACGCAATGTGCGCATTGTGCAACAACTCACGCAACCGGAAGATCACCCCATTAATATTTTTCACCCTGAAGGTGAATACCTCAAAGGATTATTATTGCATGTAAGCTAAATGAAACTCAACATTGCCATATTGTTTTTGCTTTTGACGGGTGCACTGCACGCGCAAACAGATGATGAACAATTGGCAACCCAACGCAGAAAAGCCACCAAGCAGGAAGTAAAAACACTGGCTCATTTAGCAGATTCGTTTCTCACTGAATTAAAATTGTTGTACAAACTTGAAGTGCAGGAAAACAGTCCGCGCAAATACCAGCCTGAACGTATCGCGTTGGTGCGTTCGTACCTGATGGTTTTTCAGGC
This sequence comes from Ophiocytium majus, assembly GCA_032358315.1. Taxonomy (NCBI): domain Eukaryota; class Xanthophyceae; order Mischococcales; family Ophiocytiaceae; genus Ophiocytium; species Ophiocytium majus. Next base: position 23,350 of record JAULBY010055770.1, read on the forward strand.
CATCGAAAACAGCAGTGGGGTGGTAGCGTATTCTTCAACGGATATCAATCAAATATTCGGCAAACCCGATACCATTGTGAAACGCCAGCCCGCAAAACCCGAAGCCGGTATTCAAACAGAATGGCTGTACGGCAAACTGCAAACAAAATATGTGCGCATCAATAATTTACGCTACCGTTTTTATTTTAAAAACAATATACTCGAAGCCGTGAAGCGAGACGACAAGCAGTGATGGATTTTTGATTTGAGATCCTGCCTTTGGCTGGATAAATGTGTGACGTTTGAAGTAATGCTTTTGTTTTTTCAGGATAAATTTATCCATAAACGATGTCCTTTGATTTATGGACTATCAACTATCTCACTCCACATGATGCACACACGGCAGCAGTTCCGAATAAAACAAAAAGGCTGTTCTTGATTTTCCCAGTGCTGCATTTGCTTTTGTAAGTTCGATAAACTCAGCTTGTGTGGCCGGCATGAGGCGTTGGGGTACAATCTTAAAATCTTTAACCAGTATCCTTACCAAGGCATTCGCTTTTGCCGTTCCCAGGCTCCAGTTATCGTCCCATTTTTCCTTTCCTGTGTAGGTAGAGTCGGTATGGTTTACCACGATGAGTTTTAAATCCGGTTGTTTGGCCAGTATATCGGCAATGGTTGCGGCTATTTTGCTTGTTTTTTCTGCATTTATTTTGGAGGTGCCGGGCACAAACAGTACCTTATCGCTTACTTCCACAATAATTTGGGTGCAGTTGGCCCTGGTGCTTACTTCATTGGAAGCATAACCCGAAAAGGGTTTGATAATGCCCGTAAACAATTTGCCAAACGCATCCTGTTCCTGCGCCTTGCGGGCATTCATATCATTTATATTGTTTTCCTTGGTTATAAGTTCACGTTGTTTATGGTCCAGGGAATCCTGTTTTTCCTGTAGGCGCTGGGTGAGGGTTTGTTCGGTGGTGGCGTTTTTGGTGGCAAGGTAATTTACCTGATCCTGCAGGGCATGGATTCGTTTTTCCAAAAGGGTGCTGTCCGATTGCAGTCGGGCAACCGCAGCCTGAGAACTGGCGTACTTTTGGGTCGAAATACAAGAGCCTAAAACAGAGAGGAACAGAAAGAAAATACCTAAACGCATATGAGCAAAAATAGGTTTCTTATCATTATAACTAAAACTATATTTGCCCCTCAGGTAAAATAAATGAAGAGTTGAGAGGGAATAAAAGGGCTTTTATCGGCAACAGGTTTGTTGATTCCCAACGTTTTTTCCGACTCCAAAAAAGATAACAATATGCAAAGAGTTTATTTCGATAACGCAGCAACAACCCCTTTAGACAAAGAAGTTTTGGCGGCCATGATTCCATTAATGGAGAATGATTTTGGTAATCCATCATCAACCCACGGACATGGAAGGGCAGTGAAGACGCATATAGAGGAAGCGCGTAAAAACGTTTCGAAACTGTTGAACTGCACACCGGGCGAAATCTTTTTTACCAGTGGCGGAACAGAAGCTGATAATATGGCCATTCGCAAGTCGGTGGAGTGCCTGGGGGTTAAACATATTATTACCTCACCCATTGAGCACCATGCGGTGTTGCATACGGTTGAAGAGTTACACAAAGAAGGAAAAGTGCAGATGCATTTGGTGAACTTATTGCCAAATGGCCACGTGGATTTAGTGCATTTGGAAGAATTGCTGAAAGCCAATACAAATGTGTTGGTGAGTTTGATGCATGCCAATAATGAACTCGGTAATTTACTGGATATTGAAAAAGTAGGAGAGTTGTGCAAAGAACACAATGCTTTGTTTCATTGCGATACGGTGCAAACGGTGGGGCATTACCATTTGGATTTGAGCAAACTGCATGTTCATTTTTTAGCATGTGCTGCACATAAATTTAATGGCCCCAAAGGTGTTGGGTTTATTTACATCAATAACTCGGTGAAACTGGATCCTTACATTACAGGTGGTGCACAGGAGCGCAATATGCGTGGGGGTACCGAAAATGTATATGGTATTATAGGTTTGGCTAAAGCATTGGAAATTTCCATTCGCGATTTGGCCCAGGAGCAAGAACATATTCAGGGGCTCAAAACATACATGCTGGAGCGTTTGCGCGCAACCATTCCGGGTGTGGAGTTTAACGGGGATGTTGAAGGCAAATCGTTGTACACGGTTTTAAATACTTCGTTCCCACCAAGTCCTATTGGTGAAATGATGTTGTTTAAATTGGATATTGCCGGTATTTCGGCTTCGGGAGGAAGCGCCTGTTCTTCGGGTTCAAATGTAGGTTCGCACGTGTTAACGGCAATCAAAAGTGATCCTAACCGTGCAGCAGTTCGCTTTTCATTTGGCAAACAAAATACCAAAGAAGAAGTAGATTTTGTAGTTGAAAAATTACAGGAGATGCTGAAGTTGAAAGCTACAGTTTAATTTTCTTAATAAATAGAGACTGTCTTAAAGTATTGCTCTAAATTTTCGCAATTAGATAAATCTTCGTAATACTGAGGGTAAAGCTCTTTAAGCTTATTATACTGACCGTTATAATTAGATTCGGCATACTCCTCCATTCTTAAACATAAGGCTTTGAACTTATCTGTGTTTGAATTCTCATAGGCCAGGTGGTAATATTTTTGAGCAAGAATAGCCTTGTTATACTCTATTTCATCAATATAGGAATCACTAATTTCTTCATTGTAAGAAGAACTTGTAGAAAATCTGCGCATCATCCATGAATGACCATATTGTGTCATGTTCAAGTAACAATTTCCCACAATAAAAGAGTAGTAATCACGGTTTTTAGTTTTGGGGTTATTGGCAAGTTCTTGGTATTTTATCAAGTGTTGTGTAACAGACAATTTGGTAACGATGAATTTTTCAGAATGTGGAATAAACGATTGTGTGTATTTAATATCATAAAAGGGATTTTCTTGGAAAGTATAATAATCACTGTATTTATCCCTTTCCCACGAATTATAATTCTCTTCCCAATATATATTTCCTAGGGATTCAAAGGTTTGTTTGGCTTCCTGTAACTTGTTTTCTCTTATATATTGTGTTCCTAACAAATCTTTAAGATAATTAGAATCTGCTAAGAGTTGACCATAAATTGTTTGGTAAAAAACATCTTCTGTTTTTGTGCTTAAAGTATTGATTACAATTTGCAACTCATCAGCACTATACACAAAATCAAGGTAATCCATGTATTCATAGAAATAGTTCAGGTTTCCCGAGTTTTTTAATCGGTTTCCCCGCCAGTCAACAGCATTGTTGAAAGGCCACGACCTATTTGGTGCTTTTTGATTGCTATAAGCAATAAGAGCTAATCCATCCGGAAGGTTTCTTCTGAACTCAAGTTCTCTTCCTATTGCAAACAAAAAATGCTCATCAGTTAAATTTTTAAGAATAATAGGTTTTACTTCATCTTTAATAATGGCTTTGCCAACCTCTTGATTGGCAACAATACATAATGCTTTAATTTTTTCGACTTGAATAAATGCCCTTTCATTAGCATATTCTTTTTCAAAAGCATCTATTTTTCGTAAACATTCAGGGTAATTTTTGGTTATAAATAACAATTGAATCTGAGCTGCTTTCCAGAGTAAAATGTCATTTACTTTTAAAAAGTCAATGCTATTAATAAAGTAGAGGACTTGCTGGGCGTATAGTCTGTCTTTTTCGGAGCGAGCCCTTAAGGCTTCGGTAGATTCAACCTCATTGTATTCATCTTTCCAAAAACTATTAATGTATTCTATTGATGGAGCATAATTAGTATAATATGGTGTATACACCCAATCTTCAATTTTATTAATCTCTCGTAGTAGTAAAAAATCCAAGGCTCTTGATTTAGTACTGTTTTCATATATTTTTTTTAGATAATCCAGATTGGGCTCTAAACGCTGCATTGAAGCATAAGCATATATATTGGCAATATCATTGCTGGATTTTGCTTGCGTAAGTGCTTTATCTAAACTGAATTGTTCATGAAAATAGTAATAACAGGCATATTTTTTTTCTGCTGAATATGCCACAATATTGGCAATGTCTGTGCTTATATTGTTACTCTTAAACGCATTAAAATATAATGCCCAATAATAGAGATAGTCTTTTTTGCCATTGGCAAAATGGCTGGTAAATAGCGTGTTTATTAAATTGTAATCGTGAATGTAATAGGCCATTCTTATGCTTAGAAAGGCGTATTTCCGTTTTAAATAACTATTCTTTTCTGCCGTAATTAAAGAGTTTAACTCTTTTAAAAATTGGACATAGTCAAGTTTGGGTGTTTCGTTTCTCTCCCAAGCATCATTCATTTCAAATGTGTTAAAGTCTTCACATTTTTTTGCTGTGATTATGTATTTAAGAGTGTTATCAAGATTGTTGTTAAACAAATACTGAACAAACTGATTTGTTGAATGGCGGTCGATATCTGTGTATTTTAGAACATTTATGCATTCATTAATTTCATCAAGAGGTACTTTTTTGTTAGTGTAATTATACCAATCGAAAATATTAGATTCATATTTGTTTTCATATTCATAATCATAGCCTGCCACGTTTGTATTATAATAAAACACACTAAAATCTTGATAGTTGAAGTATTCAGGCAGAAACAAGGAGTATCTGATATCTTCTCCATACGGAGAATAACCACACGAATAAATCTTGCCAAGATTACTTAGTAAAATCGTTATAAAAATGAGATATCTCTTCATTTGAGTATTGGTTAAAAGTGCTATTATCTAAATCAAACAGGCTTATAGTCGTGTTTTTGTCCAAATCGACATATTGTTTGATGATAGATATTGCATCGTTAATCGTATTTGCTGAAACATCTTCGCATTTTAGCTGATCACCGGCCTTTAAATAAGTTTCATAATCAATACTTGTATCTTTTTCAACACGGTACCACAAAGGTTTCCCCAATTTTGCAAAGCTTTTTACTTGATTAGTACTTAAATCAATAAGTTTTGTGAAACGATTGTTTTGATACAATTGTGTCCAATAAAAGGTGGGTAATGCAACATCTAAATGCAAAGGATATGATTTTTTTTCGTTTAAATATTTTTTCAACTCACTTATATCTAAAATCGAATTTTTGCTTTGTTGGGAGAGTGGATTTATTAAATTATAGCACATCAAAGTTGCTTTATCTACAGGAGGAACACCCATCTTGTCTGGATACTTGTATGGATATAATCGTAACGTGCAGCTTATTTTTTTATTTGATAGTTTTTTGATTTTCTCAAGCAGGTAAAAATATTTGTCTTTTGAAGACGCTGTCCAGTCGCAATCAATCTGAATTTCATCATAATCAAAAACTTTCTCTTTATTGCCGCTGTAGCTTTCTTCTATGGAATACTTGTCAATTAAAAAAACGATATTATCTGCTAGCTTATCAAGCAGTTTCTCATCGTTATATTGAAAGATTGCATTTTTGATAAAAATTGTAGGTACAATTTTTATTGAGTCGAGATATCTAAAATCATATGAACTGGGTCTGTTTTTACCATAAGGAAAATTGCCTCGGGCATCACTATAATCTACTTCAAAAAGTTTAACATAGAGTTTACTAACATTTAGTTTTTTTATTTGGAGAACGTTTTTGTGTTCTAATGAACTGCTTTTCCAATAATAAAATGCGCGTTCAACAATCTCAACTTTAGTGTTTTTTTTACAGGCAAAAAACAATACCGAAAGTGTCATTAACAATGCGGTTTTTTTCATTATCATAGTCCTTCATAACATATTGAATGCTCAAAGTATCTATTTTCTACGAGAAAAAGTAATGTTAAATTGTGGGAAGCATTTTTTTTTCTTCCCCAGACAATAAATAGCCATACAACCCCATTCTACCCGAACGAAGTCGATAGCGTTCAATTTATTATCTCCACCATTTTTGGAAAGGCAACTGCCCGCCCAATACAACAGGTTCACCAATTAAAGGTGTTGTTATGGTAAGGCCCGCTGTTTCGTTGGCTTTGAGCAATCGTTCAATGGGTTCGGTCCAACTGTGCATGGCCAGTGAAAATTTTGCCCAGTGCACCGGCATCAATACTTTGGTGTTTAAGGCTGCAGCGGCCACCACAACCTCCTCGGGTGTCATGTGGATATAGGGCCAGTCGTTTCCATATTGTCCGCATTCGAGCATGGCCAGGTCAAATGAACCGAATCGTTCACCGATTTCTTTAAAGTGTTTATCGTAACCGCTATCGCCACCTACATAAATTTGGTAGCCATGAATGTTTATAATATAGGAAGCCCACAAGGTTTTGGCTCGCACAAACCCACGACCAGAAAAATGTCGGGCAGGGGCAGCGGTAATTTTGATACTATCGGCATTGGTATTGCTTTCCCACCAATCGAGTTCCACAATTTTTTCGGCAGGTACACCCCATGCTTCCAAATCGGCACCTACACCCAAAGCCGTGTAAAACTGTTTTACGTTGGGATGAATTTTCTTGATGGTTTCGTAATCCAGGTGGTCGTAATGGTTGTGTGTGATAATACAAATGTCAATTGGAGGCATATCTTTTACCCCATAGTTATTTGCACCTTCAAATGCTTTCACGGCAAACGAAAACGGGGAGGCATGACCGCTGAATACAGGGTCAACCAAGATGTTTTTGCCTTTGGTTTTAATCAAATACGATGAGTGCCCAAACCAAACAACGGTAGCTTTGTCATCGGCAAGTTGTGTGAGGTTTGTTTGAACAAAAGGAATGGCAGCCAAAGGGGTATTGTCTTTGGGTTTGTTAAAATTGGCCACCATCAGTTTCCAGTAAGAGGCATCGGGTCTCAATACCTGGGTTGAACTTTGGTTCTGAAAAGCACCGTTTTTATAGTTTGGCGATTGTTGGACGCGTTCCAGGCGTTTGCCTTTTGGGTTTTTACCAAATACGGGTTGTTGCACAACTACAGTTGTTCCAATTGTCAGCACGCTTGCTGTAATCACAGTTCCTATCATTATTTTTTTGAGTCTAAACATCCGGGGCAAAAGTAGTGGAAGGTTAAAGGTATACCGCAATGAATAGGCAAACGGGTATTCTCTTTCGGTGAATGTGATGATAGATAGTGTAATCTTCACATATACCGGTATAATTATGCGTATATCACCCATATTGGGTATAGGGGGTAAGTTTGCGAAGGGTATTTTTGATTGAACAAAGCAAGTCGTTTGTTGTGCAACAGTTATCACGAAATGATGATGATATCGTACAACAATATTACTTTTAGGAAGAAACGGTGCTGGGGGGGCTGTAAAATGGTTATCAGCGCGACTACCTCAGGTTCATCAAAGATGCCAGTGTGTGTGAACACCGGGGAATATAAAAGCAAAAAATAAAGGAGAAGTAGATATGTATTTTGTAAATCAGTTAGTATAAATTACACCCATAATAGCACCAGCATGTTTAATCTACTTAAAATCTTCCGGCCACAATTGTTCATCTTTTTTATCGGGCTGTTTTGTACAACAGTTACTTTGGCACAATCTGATTCTTCGGTAGTTGACAGTATACGGGTGTCGTTAAATGAGAATAGTATTATCAGAGCATTTGACAGAGCATGGTGGCGGTACAGTCGGTCGGACGATTCGACTATGGCTGCAACAAACTATAACGATACCGGATGGAAACTTGTTCACTCAGAAGATATTGATTCAAGCATTATTAGCGGAACAGGATGGTTTAGGTTGCGCTTTACCATTGATAGCTCGCTGGTTCATAAACCGATTGCTTTTGGCCTGAAACAAAAGGGTGCTTCCGAAATTTACCTGGATGGTAAATTGATTAAACGTTACGGTGTTATTAATGGAGAAGATAGTACCGTATATTTTGACCCGCAAAAAGTGCCCATTATTATTGTGATGGATTCGGTAGGGGAACATGTGTTGGCTATAAGATATGCTCGTTTTCATTTTGATGGCGATGAGCATGAAGGGTTCTCCATTGATATGAATCACGCCAATACTGTTATTGAAGGCAATCGGATAAACGATGTTGTGCTTACCATATTTTTGATGGTGTTGTTTGTTGTTTTTTTAACACTTGGCTTTCTGCATATTTTGTTCTTCCTATTCTACAAACAGAATGTATCTAATTTGTGGTTTAGTTTATTCATGTTTTGCATTGCCGGAATTTGGTTTGCTATTTTGTGGGGATACTTCACCAATGATCCAAACTTTAATGACCACTTAAAAGATGCGATTGTTGTTTTTGCCTGTTTGGCCAGTGCTTCTTTTGTGTTTTTTATCCATATTCAGTTTAACAACAAGGGGAAATGGTGGATAATCATTGCCTTTATATTGAGCGCTGCTGCATTAATTGGTTATTTCACAGAAGCATTTGAGTTTGGAGTGGCATTAGCAGCGTTGCTTATTTATGCTTCAGTTTATAGCATTGTCAGCTTGTTAAGAGCTATTATCAAAAAAGTACAAGGTGCCCTTATTTTAGGTGTGGGTTTTGGTTTTTTTATCATATCATTACTACTTGTAGTGCTTTTAGCTGTTGTAATGGGGAGCATCAATTTTGATGGCTCCGGAACGATATTGGGCGCTGTTCTGGCTATTGTATTGGTGCTGGATATTGTGAGTATTCCTATAACCATATCCGTTTACCAGGCATGGATGTTTGCCAAGTTAAACAAGGATCTTTCGGCTCAGTTACAACAGGTCAAACAACTTTCGGAAACAACCATTAAACAGGAACAGGAGAAAAAACAACTCCTCGAAAACCAAAATGCACAGTTGGAATTTATGGTTGCCGATCGCACTGCACAGTTAACGTTTGAGAAACACAAAAGTGACGAGTTGCTGCTCAATATTTTACCGGAAGGTGTAGCAGAAGAACTCAAAAATACCGGCAGTGCAGCAGCCAAACAGTATAATAATGTGACCGTGCTGTTTACGGATTTTGTCAATTTTACGGGACTAAGTGAACAGATGACACCAACGGAACTTGTTCAGGTTATTCACCATAACTTTACTGAGTTTGATTCCATTATCGAAAAACATAAACTGGAAAAAATAAAAACCATTGGAGATGCTTATATGGCGGTATGCGGTTTGCCAAGTGAAGTACCTGATCATGCCCAACGTGTGGTGAGAGCCGCATTGGATATTCAGCAATACATTGCCCGCTCGGGGAGTCAATTTCAAATAAAAATCGGAATCAACTCTGGTCCTGTAGTAGCCGGAATTGTTGGGGTGAAAAAATATGCCTATGATATTTGGGGCGATACAGTGAACACGGCTGCACGTATGGAACAAAACAGTGAGTCCGGAAAAATAAATATCAGTGGCTCAACTTATGAGTTGATCAAAGATGAATTTACCTGTGAATACCGTGGTAAAATTAAGGCCAAGAATAAAGGAGAGATAGACATGTATTTTGTGAATTGACGGTTCGTGAAAAAAAATATAATTGATGCATTGTGAGCAATAGGCTAACATATCGCTTTTTATGTGCAGGAGTGGCACTGTTGTGTGCCGGTGTATTGTATGCTCAATCGTCAAAAAAGGAACTCAAACTGGATTCTCTGTTAAAAGTGAATACAGCATATACCAGGGATGATACGGTAATGGTTGAAAACTTGGCCCGTATTGCCGGAATGTATGGCTCCATATCCGATTACCCCGAAGCACTTGAATATTGGTTCAAAGCTGAAGAGCTTTCTCAACGGTTGAAGGATCAACCACGTTGTCAGCGTTTTTGGACAAACATCGGTATCGAGTACACTGCCATGGCAAATTATCCCAAAGCATTGGAGTATCATCAAAAGGCATTGCGCCTTTCTGAGCAGCTGGAAAACAAAAGTGGTATCACCGGTAATCTCAATCATATTGGCAGGGTTTACATGTTTTTGGGTGATTATCCCAAAGCGCTTGAGTATTACCAAAAGGCTCTTTCCATTAGCAAAGAGTTGGGTTTGAAAAGTGCTATTGCTCGGCAGTACCGTAATATCGGAAACACCTATTGTAAGATGAATGATTACCGAAATGCACTCGACTATTTGCAGCGGTCACAAAAACTATTTGCGGAGATGGGCAATACAGACGGAGAGGCAATCGGTTTGGGAATTATTGGTTCAGTGTATGTTAACTTAATCGATTATGAAAAGGCATTGGAGTATCTTCAAAAAGCACTGAAAATGAATCGGGAGTCGGGTAACAAACGGCAGGAGAGTATGAACCTGCTGAACATTGGTAAAGTATACCGTGATGCTCTCGATACCACACTTCAAAAGATGGGAGTGGACCCTGCACAGCGTTATACCAAAGCCCTTGAGTATTTGAGTTTAGGGCAGCAAACAGCAAAAAACATCAATGATCCGGGAACGGAAAAAGCAGCATGGGAAGACATTAGTATTACCTATGAAAAGCAGGGAGATTATGCCAAATCTTTCCTGGCGTATAAAAAATACATTGTGTTGCGCGACAGTATTGAAGGAAATGAAATCAAAAATAAAATGACCATTCAGGAAATGCAATTTGATTTCGATAAAAAAGAAACCAAGTTATTGTATGACCAGCAACTCACCTTTGAAAAGTTACGTCAACAGGAGTTGATGATGTGCCAGCAGCAGCAGGATTTGGATTTTAAACAACAGCAGTTATTGCTAAGCCGCCAGGAAAAGGATATTCAACATTTGGCCTTTTTAAAAACTCAAGCCGAATTGAGGCAACAACAAATAGCCGGTGAAAATCAGCTTGCCATTACGGCCCAAAAAGATGCCGAACTTAAATTGCTGAGCAAAGAGAAAGCGCTTAGGGATACACAACTTGAGCTCACCACCAATGAGCTGGATGCAAAGGAGAACCAACGAAATGCTTTTATTATCGGGTCTGTATTGCTCCTATTTTTTGCCGGTGCTGTGGCTATGGGCTTACACCGCACATCTACCGAAAAGAAAAAATCGGAAGTGTTGTTGTTAAATATTTTACCAACAGAAGTGGCCAAGGAACTAAAGCAAACAGGTGCATCCGCAGCCAAACAATATAACCATGTAACGGTGCTGTTTACCGATTTTGTCAATTTTACCGGCATCAGCGAGGAACTGTCTCCAACAGAACTGGTTGCGGTTATTCATCAAAATTTTACGGCTTTTGATGCCATTATCGAACAGCATGGACTTGAAAAAATAAAAACAATCGGTGATGCCTACCTGGCTGTTTGTGGTTTGCCAAATGAAACGGCAGATCATGCGCAACGGGTTGTGAAAGCAGCATTGGACATTCAGAAACATATTGATCAATCGGGAGATGCTTTTCAAATCCGAATCGGTATCAACACGGGACCCGTGGTGGCCGGTATTGTGGGTGTGAAAAAATACGCTTACGATATTTGGGGCGATACGGTGAATATGGCTGCCCGCATGGAGCAGAACAGTGAAGCAGGAAAAATCAATATCAGCGGCTCAACGTATGAGTTGATTAAAAACGAATTCAGGTGTGAACACCGTGGCAAAATTAAAGCCAAGAACAAAGGCGAAGTGGATATGTATTTTGTCGTTTAGATATCCCCCATAAAGGTGATTGATGCATATTTCAAATTGGTCTAGATTCGATTATAAATTAACAAACTTATTATGAAAAAGCTATTCACTTTTTTAGGACTAATCCTTACGAGTTATGTTTGGGCACAGTCTGTCGATTCAAACACCAATTATAATATCTCCATTAGCAATCGATATTATTTAACAGCAGGAAATGATCCGTCAACAATCAAATTTGACACACTAATCGAATCCTTTAAGGCTAATGCTGTTAACCAATCGTGGTTAACCGGTGCAAATCTCAGGAGCACAACACTCAGTTGTTCCATAGCCGGGAAAACGTATTACCTGGTTGTTTCTTTGCAGAAAGAGGGAGAGGCGATTAAGACCACAACCACGCTCAGCATGGCTTCCACTTGGGATGTAAGCGCTGCCTCACTAAAGCTGCTAGCAAGCGATGGTAGGGCCACCAGTTTTCAGATTAATAATGTTAATGGAACACCCAAATTGGGGAAGACTTCCCAGACTTGGAATTTTACGACTCCATTTGCTCCATTTTACACAGATTCATTTTATACTTTTATGAACGGTAGCCTGATACTGACTTCTGATAGTACAAATGACAAGCCTGCTATGTTATCAGGTAGATTATCGGCTGATAACAGTCAGGCATTTTCGGTAACCGGTACTTCAAACGGTTCGGGTAAAATTACCGCTGCACAAATTATTGCAAATGGTACTGTTTATTTGGTAGGTGCAACTGCTGATAAGCCCATCAAATGTTTGCTCAATAGCAGTGAGGGTCATTCATGGCAAATAGAAGATGATGGTTTTGGAAATGTACATATGTTGGGAAAAGATGGTGACACCAATATTGGCTGGCTAGACGAAGCCGGTGGTCAACCTGTTCTTCAACGCACGTACTCGCCAACCAGGCCAACTCAAAAATGGAAGTTTACAAAGGCTGTTAGAACTGCCGGAGGATGGGGGAGATAATACCGTGAAATGGTATCAAAAATATAGTTTCTGCTTATGCCTGTTGATTTTTGGCAACTCGAAATTATTCGGGCAGGTCAATAATCAATGGGCAGATAGCGTATTGAGCGCCCTCGAGAACAACGAAGACGCCAATTACACGTCTAAATCCGATAAGTGCGATACGCTCCTTCAACTATTTGAGCAGAATAACCAATCCTGTAAAAGGATTAAAACATTATTGCTCAACAGCTATTACCTGGTTGTATTGAGTAAAGAAAAGCAAGCTTTAACAGTGCTTAATAGGGCGCAGCAGCTTTTCGATAAAAAAGTATGTGATAGTTTGTTGTTGTTCATTAAACTTCATGCATGTTATGGCAATGTATACATTCATTTAAATGAGTTTACAAAAGCGCGGCAGTATTTACAAAAAGGAATACAATTAGCAAATCAGTTGCCGCATCCCCCAAAGGAAGCAGTGGAAGTATACATGGATATGGCTGTAACGTATACCGAAATGGATAGTCAGCTTTATTATAATAACAAAGCATTGGATTTGGCTAGGCAACTGAATGAATTAAGGCTCCAGGAAATTATTTTGAACAGTATGGGTTGCTGTTATGCCGAGTCGGGGGTGAATGATAAAGCCATACACTATTTCAGAAAGGCACTTGTTATGGCCCGAAATAGAAATGCGTTTAGTGTGATGAGTTCTTTATACAATAACCTAGCGGGTTTGGCTAAGAATAATAAAGAAACATTGATCTATATCGATTCGGCAATCTACTTTGCCAAACTTAAAGGGGATATTGAAGACCTTCAGACAGCCTATCAAAACAAAGGATTTTTTTTATACAGCACGGAACAATACAAAGAGGCTTATGATGTTTTTTATGAATCAGCTTTGCTAAAAGATTCAATGTACAATAGTGCTAAAATAAGGGCCTTTGCCGACATGGAGCAAAAGTATGAATCGGTTAAAAAGGAAGCACAGATTAGCTTACTCAATGAACAAACACAAAATCGAACCAATCAGCGAAATGCACTTTTGGTAGGAGCTTTGGCTTTGGTCATTTTCAGTTATAGTTTAATGAGGCAACGTGATAAAGTAAAAACGGAAAAAAAGAGAAGTGACGAATTGTTATTAAATATTTTGCCTTCAGAAGTTGCCGAAGAACTTAAACAAACAGGTGAATCTGTTGCCAAACAGTATAACCATGTTACCGTACTGTTTACCGATTTTGTCAATTTCACCGGTATCAGTCAGCAAATGAGCCCGACTGATTTGGTTGAAGAGATTCATAAAAATTTCACGGCCTTTGATGCCATCATGGAAAAACATGGTGTTGAGAAAATAAAAACCATTGGAGATGCATATTTGGCCGTGGCCGGATTGCCTGTTGAGATGCCTGACCATGCACAACGAATGATCAAAGCAGCATTGGAAATTAAACAATACATGCTTTTACAACCAGGTAAGTTTGATGTGCGAATCGGAGTTAATTCCGGTCCTGTGGTTGCAGGAATTGTGGGCATAAAAAAATTCGCATATGATATTTGGGGAGATACCGTGAATACTGCGGCCCGCATGGAACAGCACAGCGAAGCCGGAAAAATTAACATCAGTGGCTCAACGTATGAGTTGGTCAAAAATGATTTTACCTGTGAACATCGCGGAAAGATTAAGGCTAAGAACAAAGGCGAAGTAGATATGTATTTTGTAATTGGACCATGAAATAAAAGAGGCCGTTTCAAATGGAGAAACGACCTCTTTTATTCTGCTGTCAAAAAAGGGGCTTATTCTTTAATTGGTTCCGGAACTGATTTGGGTGTTTGTCCTCGCCCTCCATTTAATATTGTTGTATTTTGATCAGAAAGGAAGCCTGTTACCTGAAACTCTGTTCTTCTGTTTGCTTGATGCTCGGAGTCGCTACATACCCTGCTTACCACTTTACCTTCGCAAGCACAATCGTTTACCAGTTTGGTTTCACCATACCCCTTACCGGTTATACGAGTTACACTAATTCCTTTTGATACAATGTAAGCAGCAGAAGCTTTTGCTCTGTTATCGGACAATGTCATATTGTATTTAAAGGTAGCACGACAATCTGTATGTGAGCTTAATTCAATAATAATGTCCGGATTTTCAAGCATTAATTTTACAATTTTGTCGAGTTCCTTTGCCGCATCTTTCCTGATAAAATATTTATCAAGGTCGAAGTAGATGTTTTCAATTTTGATCGCTTTTCCTACTATGATTTGTTCAAGTTCAAAGTCCCTCAGA